>CM072682.1:33589619-33817119 GCA_036884735.1 Huso huso
GAGAGAGGCAGGGAGGCAGAGAGGCTGGGAGAGAGGCGGGGAGGCAGAGAGGCTGGGAGAGAGGCAGGGAGGCAGAGAGGCTGGGAGAGAGGCAGGGAGGCAGAGAGGCTGGGAGAGAGGCAGGGAGGCAGAGAGGCTGGGAGCGAGGCAGGGAGGCAGAGAGGCGGGGAGGCAGAGAGGCTGGGAGAGAGGCTGGGAAGCAGGCAGAGAAAGAGGGAAGGATGGAAGGAAGCAGAGAGGCAAGGAGATCAGGAAGACAGGGAGGCAGTGAAGAAGCGAGAGAGAGGAAAGGAGCGAGGGAGAAGGATAAGAAGGAGGCAGAGGAGCCGGGACAGCTGAGGCACTCACAACCAGCTTCCCGCAGGGGCTCCTGTCAATCACAAGGCGCAGGCCGGGGCTCAGAAGCACACACTGCCTGATCTGTTCTGCTGATCAAACACCATTAGAGGAGAGACTGTTAGCCTGTAACTGCTGTACCCTGAACCACCAGCACTGAGAGGGAAGGAAGAATGAACAGCACTGACTGAAGCAGACTAATAGGACTGGGCAGGCAGAGGCAGTGTCAGAGAGACTGGGAGGGGGGGAAGCAGATGGGTCCACTGGTGCAGGAAACTATTAGACAGGCACGGGGGTTAGTTTAGAGACTGTGAAGGAGGGAAGAGAGACAATGCATAGTGGTTAGAGCTGAGGGACTGGGAAGCAGGGAGGGAAGTAGTCTGGATAGCGGTTGGAGTGACAATGCTGCATTGATGACAGACTCCAGCAGGCTGCTGCCCTGAAGCCCAGATATATTTGATTATTTGATTCCCAGCTGCAGATAACGGAGCTTCACAAACAGCACTTTAAACTTCCATTCTGTTTAACACGGCTAATCTAACAGCAGGGATGACCTTGAAGGGACGTGTGTGTGTGTCTCTGTGTGTGTGTGTGTGTGTCTGTGTGTGTGTGTGTGTGTGTGTGTGTGTGTGTGTGTGTGTGTGTGTGTGTGTGTGTGTGTCTGTGTGTGTGTGTGTGTGTGTGTGTGTGTGTGTGTGTGTGTGTGTCTCTGTGTGTGTGTGTGTGTGTGTGTGTGTGTGTGTGTGTGTGTGTGTGTGTGTGTGTGTGTGTGTGTGTGTGTGTGTGTGTGTGTGTGTGTCTCTGTGTGTTTTGCACGATATATGCAAGAGCACAATTGTATCCGAAAAGGGTTAGAGTGAAGGATAGGATTCGGGATCCTGCAAAAAAGACTTCCACATCCCGTACATCATAACACTGTGAGCATGTGCAAGCACAGCTGCATTCACTGAGGCACTACGATGCAAATACACAGCAATCAGAGACTCTTCATGCAATGTGTTTCAGTCCTGCCCACAGCAGACCCGCTCTGTCTGTGATTACTGAAGGCACGTGTGAAGCCTGCTTGTTTTGCTAAGCCTCGCTAATACCAGTAACCCTGCCCGTGTCGATTCATCTCCGCTTCTAATGTCATTAGTCCCGCGAGATCCCTTTCTGCACGCTTCGCACAGGGGCAGCACATTTACATACATTTACATGCTAAAATGCTTAGTCCCAGCAAAAAAAAGGAAATGAAATTAATACCAAGAAGCTTCATTTCCGAGCCGCTGAAGTAACTGCGCTGACGAAGGCATCAGCTGAATCTGTTTTAATCTGCTCACAGTTTGAAGTTAGGTTTTAAGGCACCTGCCAATCATACAGAGATGCCTGGTCTCCCTGCAGCAAAGTGGAGTCCTGTGAAGGCTCTCGCTCTTCATTGCACTGCCCCGCGGGTCCGCTGCCAAGGCAATTAGGAGAAAGGGCAGCAGGTCCCAAGATGGGAGCCGTCTAATGAGGATGGGGTGCAGTTTTGGATGCCCCTTAAAAATGTAAAGGGACGGTTTAATTGGAAGGGTGGCAATGTATTTTTTTTCACAGCTCCTAATCAGCATCCCTTTAAGTTTGCATTACAGTCAGGAGATGAAAGAGCTTTTTTATCCAGAGATGCTCGATTTCACTGTGTCATGGAGCCCAGGTACTAAATGAATGAGAAACGCAGTTCCATCTCCACGCTGACTGGTGAGCATTCCAGTCTACAGCGCGTTCACAAATCCTCGAATGTCTTTACATTATTCTGAATGCGCTGCAAGCGAGCGCCCTAAACTCTATGCAAGAGTCAGGCTCGTCTGCCTGTGTGCTTATCCAGAGAGTCTAACCTCATCTCAATGGCCAGCGAGCACACCTCAACCCTGCCTCTCTCTCTCAGCACCAGCCGAGGCTCACATTCCTGCAGGGCTCGTGGGGTTTTTATTTGGTTTCTGCACGGGGGTCTGAAGTTGAAAAGAGCTCATTTCATTTCTCTAGTGATCTCAGCTTGGATTAGAACCCAGGTCTCCAGAGCAGAGAGGTGTGAGAAGCTCAGGAATTAGCCCAGTCAGCCAAGCCCCCCTGGTGGATTATTTCAGCCTCCGTATCCTGATTACATCCAAGCGCTCAATAAGGAATAGCAAATCCAGGCTGTGCAGGGAGTCTTCAATACTGCATTATGTTGCATCGATCTCGTATTTTCTAACTTCATTAAAATAATAATTCTCTCTCCCCCCTCACCCCCTCCAGTCCCCCTCCTCTCCTTTCCTCTCCTCTCCTCCCCTCTCCCCTCCCCTCTCCTCTCCCCTCCTCCCCCCTCCTCTCCTCTCTCCCCTCCTCTCCACTCCTCTCTCCCCTCCCCTCCCCTCCCCTCCTCTCCTCTCCTCCCCTCCTTTCCTCTCCTCCCCACTCTCCACTCTCCACTCTCCTCTCCTCCTCCCTCCTCCCCCCTCCCAGCAGAGCCCGGGTCAGCGGAGCCCGTGTGTGTGTCTCTGTGTGAGTGTGTGCGTGTCTGTGTGTGTGTGTCTGTGTGTGTGTGTGTGTGTGTGTCTGTGTGTGTGTGTCTCTGTGTGAGTGTGTGCGTGTCTGTGTGTGTGTGTCTTTGTGAGTGTGTCTCTGTGTTGTGTGTGTGCGTGTCTGTGTGTGTGTGTTGTGTGTGTGTGTGTGTGAGTGTGTCAGTGCGTGTGAGAGAGTGTCAATGTGTGTGTGTGTGTGTGTGTGTGTGTGTGTCTGTGTGTGTGTGTGTCTCTGTGTGAGTCAGTGTGTGTGTGTGTCTCTGTGAGTCAGTGTGTGTGTGTGTCTCTGTGTTGTGTGTGTGTGCGTGTGTCTTTGTGAGTGTGTCTCTGTGTTGTGTGTGTGTGTGTCTCTATGTTGTGTGTGTCTGTGTGTGTGTGTCTTTGTGAGTGTGTCTCTGTGTGTGTGTGTGTGTGTGTGTGTGTGTGTGTGTGTGTGTGTGTGTGTGTGTGTGTGTGCGTGTGAGAGAGTGTCAATGTGTGTGTGTGTGTGTGTGTGTGTGTGTGTGTGTGTGTGTGTGTGTGTGTCTCTGTGTGAGTCAGTGTGTGTGTGTCTCTGTGTGTGTGTGTGTGTGTGTCTTTGGGAGTGTGTCTCTGTGTTGTGTGTGAGTGTGTCTCTGTGTTGTGTGTGTGTGTGTGTGTCTTTGTGTGTGTGTCTCTGTGTGTGCGTGTGTGTGTGTCTCTGTGTTGTGTGTGTGTGTGTGTGTGTGTGTTTTGGGAGTGTGTCTCTGTGTTGTGTGTGTGTGTGTGTGTCTTTGTGTGTGTGTCTCTGTGTTGTGTGTGTGTGTGTGTGTGTGTGTGTGTGTGTCTCTGTGTTGTGTGTGTGTGTGTGTGTGTCTTTGGGAGTGTGTCTCTGTGTTGTGTGTGTGTGTGTGTGTTGCTTATCTGAAGCAGATGTTTTTGGAGCGTGTTATTCTATAATACAACAACGCGGCCGCAGATCTCTCTTTCTTTTTACTTCGTCTGCATTCTGGTCGGGTTCCAGCTGTGAATGTGGTGGAGTTAATGGAGTGTAAAATGTGCTGGTCTGCGTTGGAATCGGTGAAGGAGTTTGTGCAACAATGGTTCTGTCTGGCCCCCCCTGGCTCTGTATGTGTTTGCATTTCCTCTGTGTCTCAGAGTGAGCGTGTGGGTGAGTGTGTGTGCGTGGCTTTCTCCCCGTCCAGCATAAACGACGCTCCGAATCCCCCGTTACCACGGCAACGCGATCACAAGGAAATCTGCAGTCAGAGTTCAGAACAGCCCGCCGAACTGTCATCACACCCACACCCTCACACTCACAGTAAGTCAGTGATATGGTGCGTTGATGTGGTAAACCTACTTTCTGATCACCCTGTATATATCTTCTTGTAGTGATGTTCTGCAGCTATGTGTCCATTCTCTTAGAAAGCAGGTCTATCATTTGAATGCATGGGTTTAATAAGAGAAGTGATCTCCTGTGCTACCCGTTTACACTGAGAAGTGGAGAGCTGCTTTGGCCTTGCCACTCCGGCGGGGTTAGGGAGGAAAAGGGGACGGGTCGCTTCACCTCCTTCAATCCAGCAAACCCTAGGGGCCCTACTTCCCAGGCTGGGTCCTTTCTTCCATCCTTGACTCCGGGGTTCAGTGGAAATGTGGGGCTGGACAATGGGAATGCAGGTCGGTCAGCAGCGGTCAAGCTTCCAGCGTGTTAAAGAGTGTGTAGAACACAAAGGGTTAAGCAGACCCCCCCTCTTCCATTCCTAGTGGGGGGCTCACGAGTGAAGGATGACACAGATCTTACAAGGCAGGTGCGTGCTGGGAAGGCATATGCCTGGGCTTCTGTTGTTAAAAAACATCCGCTCCCATTAACATCGCGCTTTCTTTTCCTCCAAACGCGCAGACAGCTCCTGTTCCTTTCCAGTGGAGGCTGATCCCAGAAGGGACCCACGGCAGATCAGTGGAGCTTCCCTTGTTTCAACTTCCTCTTGTCTTTTAGTTTTCTCGGAAAGTGCAAACCAGTCCTGACTATAAAAATTACTTCAAACGCGCGCAGCCTCCATATTAAAGGAAGGACCCTTCTCGGGGCTGTCTCCTGTCATTGCCTGCGTATAAACAGTGGAACACATATTGACAAAGCCTCTCCCTCTCCCTCTCTCTCTCTCTCTCTCTCTCTCTCTCTCTCTCTCTCTCTCTCTCTCTCTCTCTCTCTCTCTCTCTCTCTCTTCTCTCTCTCCCTCTCTCTCTCTCTCTCTCTCTCTTTCTCTCTCTCTCCCTCTCTCCCTCTCTCTCCCTCTCTCTTTCTCTCTCCCTCTCTCCCTCTCCCTCTCTCTTCTCTCTCTCTCTCTCTCCCTCTCTCTTTCTCTCTCTCTCCCTCTCTCTCAGGGTCCAGGGAGGAAAGCACATTGCTTCAGTCACCTCTAATATCCAGTAAAGACCTGACTTTGCTCTGCACTACACAAGAAAGATTCAGACAGGAATCTCGGGTACATCTCTAGAGAAGGAATGCATACTGAAGTGGCGAATACAGTGGAGTTGTGAAATTGATTATTTTCTTCATCACTAGTTAAAACTGCTAGACGCAGTGTTGCAGTCAGATAACAGGGATGGAAATACGACTCCCATTCCAGAGCAGATTCATCCATTCACGAGTCTAATAAGACACACCGGAGCTTGTTAGCGATACACACTGTGGCTAATCAAGCTGGTGTTAAAACCTGGAGTGGATGACACTGCTCTGCAAGTGGAGTCTTATTGCCAACCCAAGGGTAATCATGGTTACGCTGGGGTGTATCGGGCGCAGAGTTTAGACCTGATTCTGAGAGCTCCATTGAGGCCACAGGGGGTTCTCTAAACTTTATAAAAAGTCACCAGGACATTGTAGCCAACTGAAATCTCAGCCCATTGAATTGAATGGAGAGGTGAGGCAAAACTGCCGGTTCAAAGACGAACGCCTCGCCGTTCAACTAGAGAGCCAGCCCTCCAGTGGAGAGGTTTAATGCAGGTGGCGTCAGGGTTATAAACTCATCAGACTGCCCCCCCTCCAAGAGCTCTGCTTTTCCACTTTCCAACCTGGAACTTTCTAAACTTTCAAATGCGCTCGTCCACAAGAGAAAGCTCCAGTTTCTTCTTTCAATCGTCTGTAAAGAAAGACGATCTTTTATCAGAACGAGCTTTCCAGCACCAAAGGAGCTGCGTCGTGACTTCAAACAGAGGAATGATAAGATTTACATAGTAATTGAATACTTTTCACTTCCCTCACCCCAAAACCTGGGCCGACTAATCTGCAGCACGCTAACCTTAAGGGACTCTTACAGTAATAAGAGTAATGAAATACAACCCGTGCATTCTGAATTGAGATTGCTGTGCGTGTGGGGAGGGAGGCACGGTGTTAAAACGCTATGCTTAAAGCGATAACGTTTCTCCAGCTTTTCCTTTGTACATTTTTTTGCATGTGCGATGAAAGAAAGACCGCCACGGCACGCTGATCGATTTCTGCTAAGTGTACCTGGCAGAGCCTGCAAGTTATTTAATTACAGCGGATAATTAGAAAGATTGAGATTAGCTGTGCTGTTTTTTCACCCTTGCCCTGCTAAAGCTTGCTTTGAGCTCTTTGTTCTTAGCTGGATTCCTGCAGATGTAAATGATTCGGGTTTGATTTTTGCTGTTGTTTTTCTAGTGCATGCAGACGCACTAGGCGTGGATTAGACGCAGATTTCACTGCAGGTGTAGTTAGGGTGACCACGTGACTCCGTGTACACTAGGACAGGTTGGGACAGTTCAGGGCAGGCTTGTCTCGAGTCCCTTGCACGGCAGGACTGCATTGGGGTGTGAGATGAAAAGCCACCCAAGTGTCAGAAAGTTCTGGAGGGGTCTGTCAATCGCCTCTCCCCCGTGTCCCCCTGTCTGTGAGGGAAGGAACGCATTGATCCGCTCCTCTGCCGAGCGCCTCCTGAAATGATGGGGCAGTGTCAGCTGCCAGCCGGCTATTTCATAGCCTGTTAAGCACTAATGCCGTCACACGGCCCCTGTTCCAGTTCTGGGAACTCAAGGTTTGCAAGCAGTGGAGCTCCAAGCTCTACCGCTGGTCTGAGCTCATATACTGGTGCTCAGTGAACACCCACACACGCGCAAAGCACGGCAAAGCACAGACAGGCCTTGTCAAGAACAGCGAGGTACGGGAAAGCATGGTAATAAACGTGGCTAAACTACGGGAAATGCATACAGTATAACTAACAATACAGTGCAGAACTACAGCTGCAAACCTTTCTGAGGGCAGCCATGCCTGTGTCCTGCCTAGCTTGCTCTGGGAGGCTGCAGTCTCAAACGCCCACAGCTGTCTTCCACGCAGCAAGCAGCGCTTTCGTAATCCCAGGTGCTTTGCAGACACGTCAAAACACAGCGAGAGTGTACAGAACCGTTTCCAACCGCATGCACAGCACAGAGAAGCCCGTCTCGGTTTCTTTTCCCCTCAAACTCCTCGGGCCAAACAGGTGACGCCAATAAAGTCCATGTAATGCCAGGTCCTCGAAGTTGCTGTGGTCTCTGTTTTGCAGCGCTTGCAAGTAAACAGCCCCTGGTTCTTACCTCTACTGGATAACAGGCAGACCCTCCCCACCACCCCCCCCAAACCACAGACAGTCACACACAAGCTGAGCAAAGGGCCCCTGGGTCCTACCTCCACTCCCTGCACCTTGAGCTTCATGTGGTCCTCACGCGTAGTCTTCCCATCTTTCCTTTTCTTCCAGCAGTAGCCGTCCTTTCGATACTTCACCTTCTTTCTGTTGTAGAGGATCATCGATCCATTCTGCGGCCTGATTGAGAGGGAGGGAGGGAGAGAGAGGGAGGGAGAGGGAGAGAGAGAGGGAGGGAGAGAGAGAGGGAGAGAGAGGGAGAGAAGTGTTAGTGAGTTTCTTCGCCCCATGCTGGGTCATGTAAGACTACACCTCCCGATTAGTCGAGAGACTGAAGAAACGGGAGGACTCTTTCAGAGGTTCAGAGTGGTTCTCAAACAAATTCCAGAGAGGAGAGGGGACGAGGAAGAGCGACAGAAGCTTTGAACAGAAACCAGAAATACTGAAAGAGACTTTCCATGACAAGCGTTTCGGCAGCGCATTCAGAGAGAAACGTTTCTCACCGTTTATTCATTCATTCTTTTAGTGTTTCAGCCGTATTAAGTGTTGAACAGGTAGAGACAGCTTATCAGAAAGTGTTTATTAAATATGCTTCACCAGCAGCACTCTGAGTCCTGACTGCACTGTGCAGCACACACACACGTTACAGCTTAATACAGCGTGGCCAGCGCTTAGAGAAGGTTATCACAGTGTTTCTGCAGATTTCACCCCTGAGGTTATACTCTGCATTTACTACAGTTTACCATGGTCTGCCATGTTTTTAATATGCTTTACCAGACCTCTCTGGGCTTTACAATGCTTCCCTATGCTTTACCAGACCTCTCTGTGCTTTACAATGCTTCCCTATGCTTTACCAGACCTCTCTGTGCTTTACAATGCTTCCCTATGCTTTACCAGACCTCTCTGTGCTTTACAATGCTTCCCTATCCTTTATCATATCTCTCTGTGCTTTACTATGCTGCCCTATGCTTTTACCAGACCTCTCTGTGCTTTACAATGCTTCCCTATTTTACCAGACCTCTCTGTTGACAAATGCTTCCCTATGAAACCAGACCTCTCTGTGCACACAATGCTTCCCTATGCTTTACCAGACCTCTCTGTGCTTTACAATGCTTCCCTATGCTTTACCAGACCTCTCTGTGCTTTACAATGCTTCCCTATGCTTTATCATACCTCTCTGTGCTTTACCATGCTGTCACTGTGCTTTATTACACTTTGCTGTGTGCTTTTACCGTGGGAAACTTTTATAAGGGCTATCTCTTGACAAACTCAAGAAGAAAATACTTATATTATACACACACACACACACACACACACACACGCACGCGCACACTCACACACATGCACACACACACACACACACACACACACACACACACGCACACACACGCACACGCACACACACACACTCACACACATACACACACACTCACACACATGCACACACATGCACACACACACACACACACACACACACACACACACACACACACACACACACGCACACACACACACGCACTTTTAATAACATTGTGCATCAATCCTGCTCTTTCTTTCTGTGCATTTGTCTTGTTTGTCTTGCTGTTGCTCATCAATCATTTCTCTGGATGAGCCCCCAAGGAAGACAGTGATGGAGGGAGGAGAGGAGAGGAGACGAGAGGGGAGAAGACTAAAAGAAATGGAGTGGAGGAAAAAAAAAAAAAAACCTTCTGACAAAGCGTGGATTATTATATATTTAAAACGTGGAGGGGAAAGGAGTAGGGGAGGGAGGGCTAGGAGGGGACCGGAGACCCTGGGGGGGTGAGGGAGCTTTCAAGGGGAGGAATGGCAGATCAGTACACTGCCTCAGAATCTGCCAGGCCTTTTAGAAAAGACAAAGACTGCAAGCAATAACTCTGACAGCCTTTTTATGTTTATGAGCCTCCACCACTGTTCAAACCCACATCTTCAATCCTCTCCTCCCCTCAAAGCCTTTATTTTATAATACCTCCTATTTTTTATCTGTTTTCATAATGTGGAGCCTTCTTGAACCCGTGGTTTTAACAGCATTGGCATCAAACATTATTCAGGCACTGATTATTAACGCTGGGAGTGAGACAAGGCTTCCAGTAAGACTGAAAAAGTGTATTTTGTGTGTTGTGTTTATCTTAAAATCGAGTTAAGGAAGAAAAAAAAAAAAAAACCTTCTGACAAAGCGTCGATTATTATATATTTTAAACGTGTTTAGAAAAAAGGTATTTCCTTCCGCTAGCATTACCGGAGACCCTGGGATCGTGTGCTGAGCTTTCAAGTTCACTTTGAATGGCAGATCAGTACACTGCCTCAGAATCTGCCATGCCTTTTAGAAAAACACAAAGACTTCAATACAATAACCCAGAGTGGCTGCTTTTTATGTTTATGAGATCCCCTTCAGTCACTGCTAGCATACTTGTAACACATTAAGCCTCCCCTCTATGCATTTATTTTATAATGCATGTATGTTTTATTCAGTTTTCTCGAACCCATTGGAGTTTCACCCGAAGGCGTCATGGCATCAAACATTATTCAGGCACTGATTATTAACAAAACACAACGAGGAGTGAGACTGTAAACCCCTTCCAATCAAAATGAGGGGATTATTGAAAATGTGGGGTAGCAAGTTTATTCCAAGGACAGCTCTAATGAAGTGGCATCTTGGCCCGCTGAATTAAATGGAAAGGCTGGACGCGAAACGCAAGCCATATGGTTCAAAGACAGACAGCCGCCTTAGCATTCAACTAGAGAGCAAGCCCTGAGGTCGGGTCTGACGCTGATGAGAGTATTGCTAACTCCTCAGCCCCTAGGAGGAGACTCTCAATGGTTAAACTGCCCCAGCGTTCTGTCTCTGAATCAAATCCAAACCCTGGATCGCACACGCAAGCGCTGGGCTGTGCTCCGGCATGTCAGAGACAGTTCCTGGCAGCCAGCTCAGCGTTCTGGTCTCCAGGCAGCACATGAGGTGAAGGATAGCACACTGTTATCAATTACCCAGCCCTGCATTCACTGGCTATTGCAATTTCAGCTCAGGCTTCAAAGGAACAGCTCGGAAACACACAGAGCAGACAGCAAACATTGATTTTCAGTTCATTTCCTTTTTTTTTTAAGTTCACTCTGTTTGAAATCATGATGAATACTAAAAGAAACTTAAATTCAGAATGTGTGTGTGTGTGTGTGTGTGTGTGTGTGTGTGTGTGTGTGTGTGTGTCAGAGTGTGTGTGTGTGTGTGTGTGTGTGAGAGAGTGTGCGTGTGTGTGTGTGTGTGTGTGTGTGTGTGTGTGTGTGTGTGTGTGTGTGTGTGTGTGTGTGTGTGTGTGTGTGTGTGTGTGTGCGTGCGTGCGTGCGTGCAAGTGTGTGTGTAAGATCTCAAGATAAACCATCTCAGGATCAGCATGGGGAGATATACCAAGCCAATTCACTGCCAATACATTGTCAACACAGGGGTGGACTCCAATTCTGAGGAGTGGGGGTCTCAGTATCATTGTAGCTTTCTGTAGTTTGTAAGGGATGCTGCCTCAAAGGGGTGAGTGTCAGTCCATTCCAGCTCACTGTAATGCAGTGCAGGACTTCGCTCCAACCACGTACCCTGAATAATGAGACTGCTCTTCAGCTGGGGCAGGTACAGGAAATCAATAAAGAGCTGGTTGGAAGGAAGTCCTGCAATGGAATGGAGCTGACTGTGTAATGAATCTCCTCCTAGCGGCCGATGAGTTAGCAACACTGACACCAGCACAGGACCCGACTGCACAGCTTGCTCTCTAGCTGAATGCTAAGTCGTGTGAACCGGACGGTTTGCGGTTCGCATTCAGCCCTCGCCTCTCCGTTCAAGTCAATGGGCTGAGATGCTGATTCACTAGAACTGGAGCTGCCAGGCTTGCTTCGCCCTGCTTAGTACCATAGTGAGAAGCGCAGCTCGGAGGCTGGGCAATGCCAGTGCCACCCCTCCCTCTCCACCTGGCACGGAATTCACAAAGAGCCAGAATTAGAAACAAAAGCATGACCCGTCCTGCAGCCCACTCTGCATACAGCGCGATGCCAAAGTGCTGCTGGCATTACTCTGCATGCACGACAACGGGCATCTAAATTTAGAGCTCTCCTCGAACACCCCCTTTCAAAAGCAGCAGCTCCGACACGGAAACCAATGAAACAGATGCAGGTGAGAGGGAGGGACAGTAGAGAGGTGAATGGAGCAAGGGAAGGAGAAAGAGAGAGAGACTGAGAGAGAGAGAGGGAGGGAAGGTGACCCACATTCACCAGCGATATATTATCAAGTGTAAGCAGCACTGGAGAGGGGATTTGGTCACTTTGCTTCCCGGCGGGTCATTAATCACTCGGCAGCGGTGACCAATGGAGAGCGCTGCGGAGTAACACACTGTGAGAGGGGGACATCCATCACCTGTGAGACACACTGCTAGAGGGACACAGCGCCGAGGGACAGCCAGTGCAGAGCCAGCAAAGAGACACAGAGACAGAGAGAGAGAGACACAGAGACACAGAGAGAGAGAGAGAGAGAGAGAGAGAGAGAGAGAGAGAGAGAGACAGAGAGAGAGAGAGGGCAGACAGGACAGAGCACAGAGAGACACAGACACCTTGTTGAGATCTATGAGAGAGAGAGAGAGAGAGAGAGAGAGAGAAGGCACAGACCCAGGGCAGAGACAGCACAGAGACACAGAGACAGGACAGAGAGAGAGAGACAGGACAGACCCAGGGCAGAGGCAGCACAGATCCACACACAGACACCTTGTTGAGATCTATGGCTGAAATCATGAAGACTGTGGCAGCAGCGAGCAGAGCAATGCCGGGTCCAAGTAAACTCTGCCCTGCTAAAGGAAGCATGGTCTCTTTTCTTTTGCATCCTGCATGGCTCTCTCCCAGCTCGTAATCAATTCCAAACCTACAGAGGCAGGCAGTGATGACCCTGATATTCAACATTGCACCCTATTGACAAAGGGTCAGGGTCAGGGTCAGGGTCATGGTGAGGGTCAGGGTCAGGGTGAGGGTCAGGGTCAGGGTCAGGGTGAGGGTCATGGTGAGGGTGAGGGTGAGGGTGAGGGTCAGGGTGAGGGTCAGGGTCAGGGTCAGGGGCGGTGAGGGTGAGGGTGAGGGTGAGGGTGAGGGTGAGGGTGAGGGTCAGGGTCAGGGTGAGGGTGAGGGTGAGGGTGAGGGTGAGGGTGAGGGTGAGGGTCAGGGTCAGGGTCAGGGTCAGGGTCAGGGTTTTTTTTCAGGTTATCAAAAATAACCAACCTTTTCTTAGCTCTCATTTCATTACCTGCTAAATTCTTCTGATAATCCAACTACAAAAAACGCCACCTTGTAAACCAAAGGGATAGTCAGTGTCGAGACAGAGATAAAGACTTCTCAACAAAGCGTTTAGCTCCCCAAGTCTCTGTGTCACTTCTCTCACAGCATGTCCCTCATCATACTGAGCGTTTGAAGTGTCTTCTGTGGCCCTGCACCTCTCCCACAATGGTTAATGAACAGACCGCAGCTTATTAGTAAGGCCTTCGTTTTAAACAGGCTCCCAGTGAAAGTTAATGCCACGTTAAACCCCCCTGCACTGAAAACGTAATGCGAGAAACGTTTACTGCCAGTAAACACCTCACGGCGGTCGTAACCTCTTCCCACATCGCTACCCCCATCCCCCTGTGTTTTACTGGCTAGCTCAGATGAACACAAGCATGCTAAACCCTACAGTCTTTTTTCTTCCTCTCTTAAGCACAGTGTTGCCAGCGCTTAGCCCAGTTCAGTGGCTATGCTGCTGGCACACAAAGTCGCAACTCCATAAAAAGAGAGAAAGCAGGAAAGTGCTGCTGACGGTTCTGCTCGGTTTCTTTTATGTGTGAACGTGGCGTCTGCTTGGGGAGCTTTTCGGGCCCATAAAGCTTGTGGGGGATCTTTTCATTAGGGGCTGTTATTCGTAAAGCGACTGCCGGCGTTTTAAATGACCTTGGCCATTGATTCCTCCCTGTACTGAAATAAAAAGAGACGAAGGCTTTTCATTCCTCTCCTTTCTTGTTTTAATGCTCTCCCCCCCCCAAAAAAACCTAAAGGAAGGATGTAATCTCGAGCCATTAAGGCTTGGGACAACACAGCCACAGTGTGAAGGCATCAATGAATCTCTGACGTTATGTTTCCCCAACACCATGCATGATACAAGCCTGCAGAAGAGCGGAGAAACGCTCAGCACTGACCAGTGGAGTTACACACACACACACACAGCACTGACCAGTGGAGTTATACACACACACACACACAGCACTGACCAGTGGAGTTACACACACACACACACACACACAGCACTGACCAGTGGAGTTACACACACACACACACACACACAGCACTGACCAGTGGAGTTATACACACACACACACACACACACACACACAGCACTGACCAGTGGAGTTACACACACACACACACAGCACTGACCAGTGGACACACACACACACACACACACAGCACTGACCTGACCAGTGGACCGGTGTACACACACACACACACACACACACAGCACACCAGTGGAGTTACACACTGACCAGTGGAGTTACACACACACACACACACACACACACACACACACACACAGCACTGACCAGTGGAGTTACACACACACACAGCACTGACCAGTGGAGTTACACACACACACACACACACACACACACAGCACTGACCAGTGGAGTTACACACACACACACACAGCACTGACCAGACACACACACACACACAGCACTGACCAGTGGAGTGACCAGTGGGTTACACACACACACACACACACAGCACAGTGACCAGTGGGTTACACACACACACACACACAGCACTGACCAGTGGAGTTACACACACACACACAGCACTGACCAGTGGAGTTATACACACACACACACACAGCACTGACCAGTGGAGTTATACACACACACAGCACTGACCAGTGGAGTTACACACACACACACACACACACAGCACTGACCAGTGGAGTTACACACACACACACACACACACACACACACAGAGTACAGAAACAACACCCACGCTCAATACTATAACATGCTGCCAATTACAGAAAGCAGACCTGGCACTTTTAAAAAACGGTCTTACAATCTGTCTTGCGTTGTTTTCTCTGGATTTGAAGTGATCTACATCATTAGTTGTTGTCTGAATGCTGGAATCATCGGTTCATGCAGCACTACACAATGCAGCGCGTTGAGTGATGAACTCCTTGTAAAAATGAAAAAAACACTTTTGCTTGGTTTGAAGACCATCGTTAAAGTTCTCCCCTCTTTTTTTTACGAGGGTTTCTGTGCTCCGCGGAATGACACGCTCATAAACCCGTCGCTCGACCTCGTTTCAGAGGATTTATACCGTTCGTTAGGGCTGGTGACACTGCCTGCTTAAGAAACTCCAAACACTGTAATTATGTTTGCTGAGCTTTTTATTGAGGTAACTTGTTATTTTAATGATATGTTTTATTCGATATTAATTCAGCTTGGTTGTAACATTTTGTTTTATAATTTTTAAAACATTGCCCTGCTCTGAAATGTAACAGACTCATTTTTCTCTTTCTCTGCTCCACCGGCACAGAGCAGAGGGAGGCTGTTCAGAGAGTATAAGAGCCTCCCTTTCTCTTTCTCTTTCTCTTTCTCTGCTCCAGAAGCACAGAGCAGAGGGAGGCTGTTCAGAGAGTATAAGAGCCTCCCTTTCTCTTTCTCTTTCTCTGCTCCACCAGCACAAAGCAGAGGGAGGCTGTTCAGAGAGTATGTTCAGAGCAGAGGGATAAGTATAAGAGCCTCCCTTTCTCTTTCTCTTTCTCTGCTCCACCAGCACAAAGCAGAGGGAGGCTGTTCAGAGAGTATAAGAGCCTCCCTTTCTCTTTATCTGCTCTACCCGCACAGAGCAGAGGGAGGCTGTTCAGAGAGTATAATTAAACGCTTTTAAAATATGCCCTTCTGTTGGTAAAACGCAGTTGCAAATCTTCATTCCCTTTTGTTAAGTCAGGAGTCTCCAAATTGATGGAGAAAATAACACAGCCCAAACACACACAGCCAGCAGCAAAGTGACTAAGTACAAGGCAGTAATTGAAAAGCGATAATCTCAGGCTCGGCCGAGCGACTGGCAATTCTCAGTGTTTAGTCCTACTCCCCCCTTCTCTATCCCCCTCTCATTCTTTTCCTCCCTCTCTCTCTCTCTCTCTCTATCCCCCTCTCGTTCTTTTCCTCCCCTCTCTCTCTATCCCCCCTCGTTCTTTTCCTCCCTCTCTCTCTCTATCCCCCCTCGTTCTTTTCCTCCCCTCTCTCTCTATCCCCCCTCGTTTTTCCTCCCCCTCTCTCTCTCTCTCCCCCTCTCGTTCTTTTCCTCCCCTCTCTCTCTATCCCCCTCTTGTTCTTTTCCTCCCCCTCTCTCTCTCTCTCCCCCTCTTTCTTTTCTTCCCCCCTCTCTCTCTCCCCCCGTTCTTTTCCCCCTCTCTCTCTATCCCCCTCTCGTTCTTTTCCTCCCCCTCTCTCTCTATCCCCTCTCGTTCTTTTCCTCCCCTCTCTCTCTCTCTCCCCCTCGTTCTTTTCCTCCCCTCTCTCTCTATCCCCTCTTGTTCTTTCCCCCCTCTCTCTATCCCCTCTCTCTCTATCCCCCTCTTGTTCTTTTCCTCCCCTCTCTCTCTCTATCCCCTCTTGTTCTTTTCCTCCCCTCTCTCTATCCCCCTCTCGTTCTTTTCCTCCCCTCTCTAGAAGATTCATCTTTTAATGTCTCTGAATCCCCTCTGTTCTTTTCCTCCCCTCTCTCCTCTCTCCATCTCTTGTTTTTTCCTATTTCTCTCTGCATCCCCTCTTGTTAATCCAATTTTAATGGCTGAGATGTTCTTTTCCTCCCTCTCTCTCCCCTCTTTTTTCATCCCTCACCTCCTTCTGTCTCTCTCTCTCTCTTCCTCCCCTCTCTCTCTCAAATTCTGGTTTTATTTTCCTCCAATAAAAAGAACCCCCTCACATTCTTTTCACAAACCTCTCTATATACAGAAAACCCCCTCTGTTCTTTTCCTCCCCTCAGTCTCTATCCCCTTCCTGTTTTTCCTCCCTCTCTCTCTCTCCCCCTCTATATTCTTTTCCCCCCTCTCTCTATCCCCCTCTATGTTCTTTTCCCCCTCCCTATCCCCCTCGTTCTTTTCCTCCCCCCCTCCTTCCTCTCTCCTCCCTCAGGACCCCTCTCTCCTCCTCTATATTGTTCTTCCCCCCCTCTCCTCCCCCTTTAAACAGGACCCCCTCCTGCCTCTATTTAAACAGGACCCCCTCTCCTGCCTCTATCCCCCCTCAGGACCCTTTTCCTCCCTCTCCTCTCAGGACCCCCCTCCCTCCCTCTATCTTCCCCCCCTCTCCCTCCCCCTATATTTCTTTTTCCCCCCTCCCTGCCTCTATGGGTTCTTTTCCCCCCTCTCCTCCCTCTATATTAAACAGGACCCCCTCCCTTCTCTATCCTCCTCTCTCTCCTCTCTCCTTCCTCTTATTCCTCAGGACCCCCTCCCCCTCTCTCTATCCCTCTCAGTTCCCCCCCCCCCTCTCTCTCAAATTCCTCCTCTATATTAAACAGAATATCTCTCTCTCCCCTCTCTCTCCCCCTCCCTCTCTCTGTCTGTCTCTCTCTCTCTCTCTCTCTCTCTCTCTCTCTCTCTCTCTCCCCTCAATAAAGAGTTCCCTTTTCTCTCATCCCCCGTAACTTGATTTCGCATTCTTTTCCTCCCCAAAAATCTCTCAGGAAAAGGGTCAAATGAAAAGGGGCAGAGTTGGATCTTTTCCAGTTGGATAAAATCCCCAGTGTTGGATTCCTTCCTCGAGTTGGAAAAAGGGTTTTTCCCCCCCTCTCTAGTTCTCGTTCTTTCCTCCCAGGAGTTGGATCCCCTCTTGTTCTTTTCCTCCCCTGGATGAATTCCCCCGAGTTGGATTCTTTTCCTCCCCCTCTCTCTCTATTAAACAGTTGGACCCCTCTCTCTCTATCCCCCTGGATCTTTCCCCCCGAGTTGGATGAATCCCCTCGAGTTGGATGAAAAGGGGACCCGAGTTGGATTCTCTCTCCCCGAGTTGGATGAAAAACTGGAGAGACAGTTGGATGAAAAATTCATGTTTACCCCCCTCAAGTTGGATGAAAAACAGGACCCCCCTTTGGATGAAAAGATAGTTGGATGAAAAGGGCTCTGCTTCTCCCTTTAACCTGCATAATGGGGGTGATAATTCAATTTTAATGAACTGAGGATTCAAATGCTAAGTTGGATCCTGCCTTTATGGATGAAACACCTCCTTCCCCCTCTCTCCTGGCCTCTCAAATTCAAATTATTGAGTTGGAATAAAAACCCCAGTTACCCAAAGTTGGATGAAAATAGTTATGAAGAGAAAACGAGTTCAGTGTCCCTCCTTCCTCTTGAATAACTCACCCCCTCCCTCTATATTAAACAGGACCCCCTCCCTCCCTGCCTCTATATTAAACAGTACCCCCCTCCCTGCCTCTATATTAAACAGGACCCCCCTCCTCCCTGCCTCTATATTAAACAGGACCCCCCTCCCTGCCTCTATATTAAACGTACCCCCCGAGTTGGATTAAGGAAACGAGTTGGACCACCCTCACTCCCTGTTATATGAAACAGAATATCTCTGGATCCCTACGAGTTGGATGAAAATCCCTCTCTGGATCTCTCCCCTCTCCCTTGGATCTCTCTCTCTCTCTCTCTCTCTCTCTCTCTCATGTATCCTCAATAAAGGAGTTCCTTTTTGAATTACGTAACTTGATTTCGTATTCTTCATTTGGACAAAAATAATTCAGGGATGAAAAGGGTCAAATGATGAAAAAAGTTGGATGAAAAAGGGAGCGAGAGTTGGATGAAAAGGGGGCGAGTTGGATGAAAAAAAGTTGGATGAAAAGGGCGAGTTGGATGAAAAGGGGCGAGTTGGATGAAAAGGGGAGCGAGTTGGATGAAAAGGGAAGCGAGTTGGATGAAAAGGGGGCGAGTTGGGCGAGTTGGATGAAAAGGGGAGCGAGTTGGATGAAAAGGGAACGAGTTGGATGAAAAGGGGAGCGAGTTGGATGAAAAGGGAACGAGTTGGATGAAAAGGGGAACGAGTTGGATGAAAAGGGGAACGAGTTGGATGAAAAGGGGAGCGAGTTGGATGAAAAGGGGAACGAGTTGGATGAAAAGGGGAACGAGTTGGATGAAAAGGGAGCGAGTTGGATGAAAAGGGGAACGAGTTGGATGAAAAGGGGGGGGTTGGATGAAAAGTTGGATGGATGAAAGGGGGCGAGTTGGATGAAAAGGGAAGCGAGTTGGATGAAAAGGGGAGCGAGTTGGATGAAAAGGGGAAGCGAGTTGGATGAAAAGGGGAGCGAGTTGGATGAAAAGGGGAACGAGTTGGATGAAAAGGGGAGCGAGTTGGATGAAAAGGGGAGCGAGTTGGATGAAAAGGGGGCGAGTTGGATGAAAGGGGGGCGAGTTGGATGAAAAGGGGCGAGTTGGATGAAAAGGGGAGGCGAGTTGGATGAAAAGAGGCGAGTTGGATGAAAAGGGGAACGAGTTGGATGAAAAGGGGAACGAGTTGGATGAAAAGGGGAGCGAGTTGGATGAAAAGGGGTTTTTGAGTTGGATGAAAAGGGGAACGAGTTGGATGAAAAGGGGAGCGAGTTGGATGAAAAGGGGAGCGAGTTGGATGAAAAGGGGAGCGAGTTGGATGAAAAGGGGAGCGAGTTGGATGAAAAGGGGAACGAGTTGGATGAAAAGGGGAGCGAGTTGGATGAAAAGGGGTTTTTGAGTTGGATGAAAAGGGGGTTTTGAGTTGGATGAAAAGGGAGCGAGTTGGATGAAAAAGGGGCGAGTTGGATGAAAAGGGGAGCGAGTTGGATGAAAGGGGAAGCGAGTTGGATGAAAAGGGAACGAGTTGGATGAAAAGGGGAACGAGTTGGATGAAAAGGGGAACGAGTTGGATGAAAAGGGAGCGAGTTGGATGAAAAGGGGAACGAGTTGGATGAAAAGGGGAGCGAGTTGGATGAAAAGGGGAGCGAGTTGGATGAAAAGGGGAGCGAGTTGGATGAAAAGAAGTTGGATGAAAAGCGAGTTGGATGAAAAGGGGAGCGAGTTGGATGAAAAGTTGGGAAAAAGGGGCGAGTTGGATGAAAAAAGTTGGATGTTTTTGAGTTGGATGAAAAGGGTTTTGAGTTGGATGAAAAGGGGCGAGTTGGATGAAAGGGGGCGAGTTGAGTTGGATGAAAAGGGGAGCGAGTTGGATGAAAAGGGGAACGAGTTGGATGAAAAGGGGAACGAGTTGGATGAAAAGGGGAACGAGTTGGATGAAAAGGGGAGCGAGTTGGATGAAAAGGGGAGCGAGTTGGATGAAAAGGGAAGCGAGTTGGATGAAAAGGGGAACGAGTTGGATGAAAAGGGGTTTTTGAGTTGGATGAAAAGGGAAGCGAGTTGGATGAAAAGGGTTAAAGTTGGATGAAAAGGGGAGCGAGTTGGATGAAAAGGGGAAGCGAGTTGGATGAAAAGGGGAACGAGTTGGATGAAAAGGGGAACGAGTTGGATGAAAAGGGGAGCGAGTTGGATGAAAAGGGGAACGAGTTGGATGAAAAGGGGGGCGAGTTGGATGAAAAGGGGAGTTGGATGAAAGGGGAAACGAGTTGGATGAAAAGGGGGCGAGTTGGATGAAAGGGGGGCGAGTTGGATGAAAAAAGTTGGATGAAAAGCGAGTTGGATGAAAAGGGGAGCGAGTTGGATGAAAAGGGGGCGAGTTGGATGAAAAGGGGAGCGAGTTGGATGAAAAAGTTGGATGAAAGGGGGCGAGTTGGATGAAAAGGGGAAGCGAGTTGGATGAGTTGGATGAAAAGGGATGAAAAGGGGAACGAGTTGGATGAAAAGGGGAGCGAGTTGGATGAAAAGGGGAGCGAGTTGGATGAAAAGGGGAGCGAGTTGGATGAAAAGGGGAACGAGTTGGATGAAAAGGGGAGCGAGTTGGATGAATTGGATGGATGAGTTGGATGAAAAGGGGAGCGAGTTGGATGAAAAGGGGAGCGAGTTGGATGAAAAGGGAACGAGTTGGATGAAAAGGGGAGCGAGTTGGATGAAAAGGGGAACGAGTTGGATGAAAAGGGAACGAGTTGGATGAAAAGGGGGCGAGTTGGATGAAAAGGGGGCGAGTTGGATGAAAAGGGGCGAGTTGGATGAAAAGGGGCGAGTTGGATGAAAAGGGCGAGTTGGATGAAAGGGGGGTTGGATGTTGGATGAAAAGGGGGGCGAGTTGGATGAAAGGGGGGCGAGTTGGATGAAAGTTGGATGAAAAGGCGAGTTGGATGAAAAAGTTGGAAGCGAGTTGGATGAAAGCAAGCGAGTTGGATGAAAAGGGGTTTTGAGTTGGATGAAAAAGGAAGCGAGTTGGATGAAAAGGGAAGCGAGTTGGATGAAAAAAGCGAGTTGGATGAAAGGGGGGCGAGTTGGATGAAAAGGGGAGCGAGTTGGATGAAAAGGGAAACGAGTTGGATGAAAGTTGGATGAAAAGGGGGGCGAGTTGGATGAAAAGGGGGCGAGTTGGATGAAAAAGGGGGCGAGTTGGATGAAAAAAGTTGGATGAAAAGGGGCAGAGTTGGATGAAAAGGGGGGAGTTGGTTGGATGTTGGATGAAAGGGGGAGCGAGTTGGATGAAAAAAGCGGTTGGATGAAAAGTTGGGAAGCGAGTTGGATGAAAAGTTGGATGAAAAGGAGCGAGTTGGATGAAAAGGGGTTTTTGAGTTGGATGAAAAGGGGAGCGAGTTGGATGAAAAGGGGAGCGAGTTGGATGAAAAGGGGTTTTTGAGTTGGATGAAAAGGGGAGCGAGTTGGATGAAAAAAAGTTGGATGAAAAGGGAAGCGAGTTGGATGAAGGGGGGGCGAGTTGGATGAAAAAGAGTTGGAGTTGATGAAAAGGGGCGAGTTGGATGAAAAGGGAGCGAGTTGGATGAAAAGGGGTTTTGAGTTGGATGAAAAAAGTTGGATGAAAAGGGGTTTTGAGTTGGATGAAAAGGGGCGAGTTGGATGAAAAAAGTTGGATGAAAAGGGAGCGAGTTGGATGAAAAGGGGTTTTGAGTTGGATGAAAAGGGGTTTTTGAGTTGGATGAAAAGGGAGCGAGTTGGATGAAAAGGGGAGCGAGTTGGATGAAAAGGGGAGCGAGTTGGATGAAAAGGGGTTTTTGAGTTGGATGAAAAGGGAAGCGAGTTGGATGAAAAGGGGTTTTTGAGTTGGATGAAAAGGGGAACGAGTTGGATGAAAAGGGGAGCGAGTTGGATGAAAAGGGGGCGAGTTGGATGAAAAGGGGGCGAGTTGGATGAAAGGGGGGAGTTGGATTTGGATGAGTTGGATGAAAAGGGGTTTTTGAGTTGGATGAAAAGGGAAGCGAGTTGGATGAAAAGGGAAGCGAGTTGGATGAAAAGGGGTTTTTGAGTTGGATGAAAAGGGGTTTTTGAGTTGGATGAAAAGGGGAATGAACTGCAGGTGGGAAAGCCCTTTTATTTCCATCTCTGCACCTGGCAGGCAAGCAAATTACCAGCAAACAAATTAAGTTTCCGGCTCTGATTAGCAAACGCTGTAATCAGCCTGATGTGAGAATTGCAAATGACTTGGCCTATCACTTCCAGTGGGCTTGTAAAGCAGAGGGGGGGCATAGGGCAGAGTAAAGAAACACAGACACCACGCAGTGTGTATTTATGGATTGCATGGCTGTGTGATGTTCTCTATGGCAGTGTGAGTGGCTGTGTGGTGTTCTCTATGGCAGTGTGAATGACTGTGTGGTGTTCTGGTTGGGCAGTGTGGATGGCTGTGTGGTGTTCTGGTTGGGCAGTGTGGATGGCTGTGTGGTGTTCTGGTTGGGCAGTGTGGATGGCTGTGTGGTGTTCTGGTTGGGCAGTGTGGATGGCTGTGTGACCTCTCTGTGCTTTGCAATGCTTCCCTATGCTTTGCCCTGCTTTCACTGTGCTTTATGACACTTTGCTGTGCTTTCACTTTAAGGGCTGCTGTGTTATTTTGCAGCTCAGCATGGGGAGGGAGTGTAGGGTTAACCTCTCGTTTATACCTGTAGCTCTGTGGGGAGGGATCATTAAATCCGCATTCAATATGTCTCTTTCAGTTTGAAGCAAAGTTGTTTTGCTCAGTTTTTTTTAGGCTTGTTTCTCTTTCGTCTCTTCTGAGATTCACACAGTAGCAATCCACTTTCATACCACCTGCATCTGGTTCTCCTAAGAGACCCAGAGGAGCAGAAAACAATCAATTAGCCTTTAATGTATTGACTAATGGACGAGGATTTTAAAAGACGAGCATAACTGTTCCAACTCCCCTTACAGCCGGGGATGCAGGAAGAAGTCTTTCTGGGATTCATAACACAAATCATTTATCATTACAAACACAATTACATTGAAACGCACGGAGCGGAACTGCTGAAATTTGTTATTTTCTGTTTGTTTTTTTTTTTCTATTCCAGGTGATTCGATTGAACGGTCGATCAGAGCAGTTTCTCCAGGCAGTCCCAGAGGGGCTCCCTTCAGGCTTTGCTTTGCTGAACTCAGCGAGAAGCTTGCACTTGCGCACTGGCACTTTATTAGTTGTTTTTGGGTTAACACTTTACCTTGAGTGTTTCTCTAATTACTGTGGAATTACCTAGAGGTTCCTTTTCACACTGCAGACTCACTGTGCAGCCACCTCAGAGGTGCAGCGTCGGAGGACAACGCAGCTCCGGTCAGCCTACAGGCAAGCCTGCAGGCACCCGGTCAGACCACAGGGGGCGCTGTTGCGCGGTGAGCCGAGGACACCCTGGCCGACCTAACCCTCCCTCCCCCCCGGGTGGCGCTCTTCCAATTGTGCTCCTGTCCACGGTCAGCTGTGGAATAGCCTGGACTCGAACCGGCGACCTCCAGGCTATAGAGCGCATCCTGCACTCCACGCAGAGCGCCTTTACCCGATGCACCACTCGGGAGCCCCTGCTTGAATATTTAGTCACTGTGAACAGGCTACTCAACAGCAATACGTTTCCTGCACTGTGCTGAGCCTCGCTCCTGCGATACAGCAAACACAATTCCAATGTGTTTATTTCAGACCCACAGACAGAGAAAGCGCTCGGCAAAGCTGATTAGTTACTAATTATTATTATAATTGTATTACTCACCCTAAATAAAACAATTAACTTGGAAACTAATAATGCTTACATGAGATTACTGGAAATTGCTTTTCATTTAGTTTGAATTCATTCACTTTTCTTTATTTATAGATATATATTTTTTTTTGATGTCTTATCCTAGGTAAAGAAATGAACAAATGTTAATAAGAATCGCTTCAAATAACCTGCAAATTGCCTCATTTTCCCAGATGACTAAAGCTGACATATTTGATTCTATTTAGTCTATTAAATATGAAACCGCTTTCAATGCAATTTGTGTTTGTTTGTTTAACTTCATTCCCTATCACTAGTCGTGTAACAGTCTTCGTTCTCTCTGAAGGTAAACTATGTGACAGGATAGAGTAAGTCAATACAAGCCGCTGGTAACGCTGGTGTCTGCTGACACGGTAGCTCCACTGCAGTAACACAGTAATTACACACCTGGCAGTGTAGTTACAATGCAACAACCTGCTTCATTACAATTCTTTTAAGGTGTCCGAGTGGTTCTCTCCCACACCCTCACCCTCTCCCTCTCCAACTCCCTCTCTCCCTCTCTCCCCCACACTCCCCCTCTTCCTCTCAACCCCCCCCCCTCCCTCCTCCCCCCCCCTCTCTCCCCTTTCTCCCTCCCTCCTCTCTCCTCTCCTCCCTCCCCCTCTCCTCTCCCCCCTCCCTCCCTCCTCTCTCTCCCCCCACTCTCCCTTTCTCCCTCTCCCTCCCCCTCTCTCTCCCCCCCCCTCCCCTCCTCTCCCTCTCTCCCTCTCCCCTCTCTCCCCCAAACTCTCCCTCTCTCCTCCCTCCCTCCCCCTCTCCCCCTCTCTCTCCCTCTCCCTCAACTCTCCTCCCTCCCTCTCTCCCCCCTCTCCCCTCTCTCCCCCTCCTCTCCCCTCTCTCTCCTCTCTCCCTCCCCTCCTCCTCCCCTCTCTCTCCCCTCTCCCCTCTCTCTCCCCTCTCCCCCCCTCCCCTCTCCCCCCTCCCTCCCCCTCTCCCTCTCCCCCTCTCTCCCTCTCCCCCCCTCTCTCCCTCCCTCTCCCCCTCCCCTCTCTCCCCTCTCCCCCTCTCCTCCCCTCTCCCCCCTCCTCCCCCCTCTCTCTCCCTCCCCCCCTCCTCCCCCCCCCCTCTCTCCCTCTCTCCTCCCCCTCCTCCTCTCTCTCCCCTCTCCCCCCCTCTCCCCCCCTCCCCCCTCCCCCTCTCTCTCTCCTCCCCTCCCCCTCTCTCCCCTCTCCCCCCCCTCTCCCCCCTCCCCTCTCCCCTCTCCCCCTCTCTCTCTCTCTCCTCTCTCCCCCTCCCCTCTCCCTCCTCTCTCCCCTCCCCTCTCCCTCCCTCCCCCCCTCTCTCCCCCCTCTCCCCCTCCCCCCCCTCTCCCCCCTCTCCCTCTCTCCCCCCCCCTCTCTCCCTCCCTCCCCTCTCCCCTCTCCCCTCTCTCTCTCTCTCTCCTCCTCCCTCCCCCCCCCCTCCTCCCCCCTCCCTCCCCCTCCCCCTCCCCCTCTCTCCTGCATTTCTATGCCGCTCACAACACGTGTCCCGAGTGAATTGCTTCTAATCTGTTTTTAATGTTGTTTTATTTAGATTTATTTTATTTTATTTTTTTACCCGTGACCCAGAGGGAAGCTGCAAATGAGTTGCAGCTCCCTGACTCATCTGTCTGAACACTTTGTAGCGCATACTGGCAGCGCTGCTGGAACCCAGGCTTCATTTCCTCACGAGACGTTATTCCTGCGCGACTCCGCAGGGCTGCTTCTTATCAACGTCGGAGTCCACGATTCTTTCTTTCATGAAGACACCCTCGTTATCCTCTGACTGATGCCCTCTCAAGTTTAGGAGTCTCATTTCCATCCTGGGCAGCGTGTGAGAAAGCCCAGTGAAAGCATTGCAAAGCATAGAGGGGTATGGTAATGCATGTTAATAAACAGACCCTGCTAAATAACCCTCTTAGCTTAACAAGCTTTCACTGTGCTTCATTACACTTTGACTTGAGGAAAAAGGAAGAAAGCGCCTTCAGAACAGCATCACAAAGGTTTCCTCAGTCTTGAAAAAAACCCATCTTCAAGCGACATAAAGTTTAACAGCAGCCTGCCCGACCGACGCCTCAGTGCAGAGAATTGAAATTGAATCTCAGGGTGTAAGGATTGTTACAGAGAGCAGCAAATGAACGCCCGTTCGCACCATTTAACAGAGCTCAAGCCCTCGCGAACCACGAAAGCGCTCACATATTGCCAGCATGCTCACACTGTCTCTCTTGTATGTGGTATGTTTTGCATCTCAGAGGCATGAAGCAGCCCATGCAGGGTGCTGGTGATACATTGCAGTGCCCTGGCATCACATCAGCCTGGTCTAGGATCACTGGCCGTATAGCATTTGCTGCATCGCTGGCAGTGTTGTGGTTCTGTTACAAAGGTATCGTATTGCACAGAGATGACAATGCATATTGTAGGAAGTAAAAACACTGGAAAGAGTTTAGGTTGCCATTCCCTTATAAAGGTTTCCCCACAGCAACAGCACAGCAAAGTGTAATAAAGCACAGAGAGGTCTGGTAAAGCATAGGGAAGCATTGTAAAGCACAGAGAGGTCTGGTAAAGCACAGGGAAGCATTGTAAAGCACAGAGAGGTCTGGTAAAGCATAGGGAAGCATTGTAAAGCACAGAGAGGTCTGGTAAAGCATAGGGAAGCATTGTAAAGCACAGAGAGGTCTGGTAAAAGCAAGGGAAGCATTGTAAAAGCACAGAGAGGTCTGGTAAAGCATAGGGAAGCATTGTAAAGCACAGAGAGGTCTGGTAAAGCATAGGGAAGCATTGTAAAGCACAGAGAGGTCTGGTAAAGCATAGGGAAGCATTGTAAAGCACAGAGAGGTCTGGTAAAGCATAGGGAAGCATTGTAAAGCACAGAGAGGTCTGGTAAAGCATAGGGAAGCATTGTAAAGCACAGAGAGGTGTGGTAAAGCATTGTAAAGCACAGAGAGGTCTGGTAAAGCATAGGGAAGCACAGAGAGGTCTGGTAAAGCATTGTAAAGCACAGAGAGGTCTGGTAAAGCATGTTAATAAACATGGCAAACCAGGGTAAACTGTGGTAAATGCAGTATAACCGTGGGAAAAGCATGGGAAAAAAAAAAAAAACATAAACTTTTATAAAGGTTAATCTTTCATTTTTAATTTCCCCCAATTTTTTTCTTTCTTTGTTTTTTTTTTCTCAGGCCAAAAGCATCGCTGTGCGAGGTGACATCCTGCAAGGGAGTGAGGAGGACAGAGGCAGGCTGTTTGAAAGAGACGGAGCCCGCAGGGGCTGCTGATAAACGCCACTCACATCCGTACCGATCGCTCCCTTTGTCCAGCCCGATAAGGCCGCTCAGAAGCTGGCACTCCGGGCCCTGACAGGCTTTGTTGCCGGAATGACGCCCCGTGTGTGTCCATTAAAAAGCAGCGTTTCAGGTTCCTCTATTGTCTGACACGGTATCTTGAACAAAGCAGTGCTCCTCAACACCCTGCCTTGACTTAGAGACCTCCAGCGGCATTCAGGGACCCATTCCAACTGACTGAATCACACGGACTCAATCGAAGATCCTTAATTAAACCTAATAAAGGCTCTGCGTGGTTTCTGAGCACTCACTCTTCTGAAAAGCCCCCTTTGTATCACGGCTAACTGCTGTTCATTTTCCATTCATTTCCTTGAAACACAGTGGTCCTCTGAGCAGCCAGCCGCCCCTCATTGACAGACGACAGCAGCCCCGCTCGCCACCCTGTAACTATTCAATAGAAACTTAAAAAGAACCCATCAGGACACAGGATCGGCATGAAGATTATATAACGCCTTACAGGGTTTGCCTGTGATGGGGTGACTTCGTGAGGCCTCGTTTTAAGAACCCTTGCACTATCCTATTACATAAGAACAAAATATACGAACAAGAGGAGTCTGTTCAGCCCCTCAGAGCTCGTCCGCTTCCGAGAGGCTGACTGATCTCCAAACGCTGTCAAGTGGGGTCTTAAAGGATCTCAGTGATTCAGCCTCGACAGCATGACCAGGTAACCCCACAGGTGGGTTAGGGGTAGGGTTAGGGGTAGGGTTAGGGTTAGGGTGTCTCTTTACCTGCTCTACCAGTACAGAGGGAGGTTTTAAATAACGATTCCCTTGCAAGTCTCGTACAGGCTATGACATGCTTCAATAGCAAGGGCACAGTTAATAAAGGAAGTTATGAATTTTAATTATCCAGTTCTGAACAACCCTCCGCTCCCCTTCCACCGCAAAAAAAAAAATCTGAATAATTTATCAATTCATTTTTTTTTTTTTTTTTAATGAATTCATTTGGTTATACAAAATTAATAACCTGCAACACTGCAAATTTAATAAAGTTTTTTAAACCTTGCGTTAAACTACACGGGGAGAGAGAAGTGTAAAGTCACTCTATAAAGATGCATCACTAGGGCCAGCGATGACGTTTTCTCTTCGACAGTGATTTAAAAGAAGGCTGGACTGAAGGGTAATGTGGATCCTCATCACTCCATTACACTCGTATGACTGGGCAGGTCTGAGAACAGTTCCCCCCACTCTCAGTATATATAGAGGCTGCTCTATACGAGTTCAGTGCAGTATTTGTGCACAGTATCTTTGCAGTTCCCCCATGCATTTCCCATGCTTATACACTGCTATGCATTTCCCCTAGTTTACCCTGGTTTGCCATGCTTATTAATGTGTTTCACTATGCCTTGCTGTTCTTTACAATGCCTGCCTAACCCTTGGTATCTCATCCCCTCACCACTCTCTGTGTAAAGAACTGTCTCGTCCGATCTAAGTCTGTGTGTCTCTCTGGTCCCAGGCTCTGTGCTGTGCCGTGGCTAAGGAGAACTTTGTAAACTCCTTGTTAAGATCTTAAAGGCTTCTCCAGGTCTCCCTCCCTTTAATTCTTCTTTCTTCCAGGCTAAACAGATGTAGGTCCCTCAAGCTCAGTGTATCTTGGAAGCTCATCCCTTTAAGCCCTGGGATGAGTCCGCTTGCTCTCTGTCAGTCATTCTCCAGAGTCTCGCACTGTCCTGTTAGCTCCAGCGACCTGCTGTCAGCTCTACAGATCCAGCTGTATTCGAGTTACAAAGCCACTGACTCAGTTACACCATTAATACACACGCCCCACATGTAAAATACAATCAAAATAACATGTGGGTTTTAATCTAGCAAGAGCTTCGCACAAATTTGCTTTACTGTTAATTGATTAATCGTATCTGCCTGTGTTTTAATTAAATATAATGAAGTTAATTTCAAATATGTATTTTTTGTTTCTTTTGGGAGCGTGGTGCAGTCGATTTTAACAGCTGGGCTTTGTAATACAGCAGCAGCAGTTCTGCGGGTAGTAATTTAGCTGGGCCTGCCTCGTGTAATAACAGGCTGTTAACCCAAAAGCATCAGATTACAAATGAAATCAATAAGCTCCCCCGGACTGACTCCAGCTTCGTGGATCTGAGCCAACGGCACTTCACACTGCCAAACTGAAGAGACCTCACTGTGGCAGCCCCTTCTCCTGCTGCTCCCCGCTCCACTCCGAGGCTGCACTTGACTTCTGATTAAAGTCTTGTGGCTTTTTAACCTGGAATGCGTTTGAACTGGCTGGTGCAGCGCTGGGCAGGCTGGCTGGATGCTGATCCAGGGTGGAAGACAGTGTAGAGAGAGACGGCACAGAGTCAGGGACTCCTCTTATTATCACACTAGTTAACCCACGAGACTCCAGACACACAGCTCTCCACACTCCGCCCTCCGCGCGACTCACAGGTACAGCCCACTAGGTGGATCAACATGAACTATGTGCGTTATTTAAAGGTACGGTACATCCATTGTTTGGTATGGGATGTTGTAGAGCATGATTGAAAACCAGCAACAGTTTAAGCAGGTACTGTAAACACACAGCACAGACACCAGCCCTTTGCAGTTTTGACAGGCTACCCGAAGAATTCAAAATCGCAGCCCATCTTATCCTGTGGCTAGTCATGCCATCCCATGCAGGGAACAAATGCAAATTCTAAAATTAGGGCACTGAGACACACTGAGAGTCGAGGGGGGGGAGTGCGTCCATGCAGGGCACTGAGACACACTGAGAGTCGAGGGGGGGGAGTGCGTCCATGCAGGGCACTGAGACACTGACTGAGAGGGGGGGGGAGTGCGTCCATGCAGGGCACTGAGACACACTGGGGGTCGGGGGGGGGGTGCGTCCATGCAGGGCACTGAGACACACTGAGAGTCGAGGGGGGAGTGCGTCCATGCAGGGCACTGAGACACACTGAGAGTCGAGGGGGGGAGTGCGTCCATGCAGGGCACTGAGACACACTGAGAGTCGAGGGGGGGGTGCGGCCATGCAGGGCACTGAGACACACTGAGAGTCGGGGGGAGTGCGTCCATGCAGGGCACTGAGACACACTGAGAGTCGAGGGGGGGGGGAGTGCGTCCATGCAGGGCACTGAGACACACTGAGAGTCGAGGGGGGGGAGTGCGTCCATGCAGGCACACTGAGACACACTGAGAGTCGAGGGGGGGGGTGGTGCTTACCTTGTTTTAGGGGAAGTGGTTAGCCATTCCTCATGCTTCTCAAATGTGATCAAATAAGCTGCAATTTCCTGGACAGCAAAAGAGAAAAGAGAAGAAGAACACACTTTGTTTTAGTCTCTTAAAAATATCAAATAAAAAAATAATAAAATGAAAGTACTCTCTGTGGTAACTCCGATTCCTCTGTTGTTTTGTATCAATTCGTTTTGCTGTACATGAAGGATTATAAATCATAAAGACGGCCTTGTTTCTGTAGAGTGCCCTGGCTGTTCCGGGGGTGTCTCTTGTGCTACAGACCCTGACATGCAGTTTAGAAGCTGCACAGTTTCTTAGTCATTTGATCGACTTCTTTCATTTGCAGCTAAACTTTCAGAACAGTTCCTCCCTCTCCTCCTCCTCCTCCTCCTGCAGCAAAAAAAGAGCCGGAACTGAGATAAAGAAATTGACATTTATGTAACAATATGTCACGAGCGCTATCATTTTAAAAAGGGCATTGTGATGCTCCTCATAAATCTGTCACCGGATTCTAGAATCATTTTGCAACAGCAAGAACTCTTCAACCTTCAAAATAACACGGATATCAATTTCTGGTTCTTTTTTTGAATATTTAAATATATATTACTTTAAACACGAGGGGGATGATTTGTTTTCACCTAACTCTCCCCCAAAAAATCTAATTTGGAAAGAGAAAGCGGTATATAATGATAACCAGTGACGGGCTGCAAGTCACTGTCTCACAATAAATATAAAACAGAGCTATAAAAACGAGTGGTACTTCAGGTCTGAGGACAGAGAGGAAGTGTGGAGGGGGGGTCTTATTATTGAAAAGGAGTTTCAGATATTATTACAGCCCCCCCCCCCCCCCTCCTGTTCCTCCCATTCAAACAGCACAGCTATACATTTCAAATCAGCCCGGAGGCTGCATACTGCTCTGTGAGCTCTCAGCTTCGATACAGAAACCTCTCCATTGAAAGTGAAACTGGAGCTCTGTTGTTCAGAAGGCTTTCCAGTGGAAGCACAGCTACAGGAGTCTTTATGGGAAGTTCCAGGCTGACAAAGATCTGGGATGCGCCCTGGGTATTAGAACAATGTTCCTGGCTACAATGTAAACCATTGCCACTTCACAAAAGAGACCCCGCTGATACAGGGCTGGAAATAAGACTCCTATCGCACAGCAGCTTCACCCATGCCGGGTTTTATTCAGACGAGCTTGATTAGCAGCAGCGTCTCGGTAACACAATCAGGCGTGTCTTACTTAACCCGCAGTGAAAGCAGGAATGGATCACACTGCCCTGCAACTGGGACTCTGTGACCTGTCAGTCCGTACCGCACAGCGCATCATCATCACCATCATCATCATCGCCTCCGAGTATCCCACGCTTACTGTATTAAAAACAGCGGTGCAGTTGAGCCGAGTGCTTCTGCAGAGTTGTTTTTGTGATCTATTTGAAAAGCCGTCAGGAAGACGGCTCTGTAGAGATAGGATCAGCACACTGCCGGCGTCCTCGCTGTGCTGCTCAGCAGTGCAGGCACGCTAACTGGAGGAGACACGGCAGGAATGGTAATGAGGGAGCGGGTGGGTGTTAACAGCTGGGACTGGCACACTCGGGACGACTCTAACCCAGAGCAAAGCTACCAAACACTCCCCCCCATGGGCTCCCTACCAACACACTCCCCCATGCTTCCCTATGCTTTACCAGACCTCTCTGTGCTTTACAATGCTTCCCTATGCTTTACCAGACCTCTCTGTGCTTTACAATGCTTCCCTATGCTTTACCAGACCTCTCTGTGCTTTACAATGCTTCCCTATGCTTTACCAGACCTCTCTATGCTTTTACCAATGCTTCCCTATGCTTTACCAGACCTCTCTGTGCTTTACAATGCTTCCTACCAGACCTCTTTACCATGCTTTACCCTTTACAATGCTTCCCTCTGTGCTTTACAATGCTTCCCTATGCTTTACCAGACCTCTCTGTGCTTTACAATGCTTCCCTATGCTTTACCATGTCTCTCTGTGCTTCATGACACTTGGCTGTGCTTGCACTGCGGGTTTCTTTCATAAGGGACGGCATGGACGGTTATAAGACTCCTTGTATCAAAGCAGACCGGGACAGTCCGGTCTCCAGCTCTGCTCAGAGGGCTGTTTGTTTTTGTCTTCACATTCCGATAACTCTGTTAAGCTTGGGTTTTCCGGCTTGATTTGGTTTGCACGGAGTGGACGCGATCGTAACTGTTAGACTTTTCATTTCATCCACACTGACTGCAGTCTGGCAGCCTCCTGGAACAACCGTTTATCGTCTTGGGTGTTTTTTTATTTTTATTTAAAGGTTTTTTGTTTTGTACTTTTTCTTTCCATTAACAACAGAGCTGGCAGCATTCTTACTCAGTGGCCCTGTGCTTGCTGGCCTGCCCTGAGACCCGGGTTCGAATCCAGACTGCAATGGCTCACACTACTCTGTAACGGGAGTCTTAAGAAGAAGAAGAAGAAGAAGAAGGAGAAGAAGAAGAAGAAGAAGAAGGAGAAGAAGAATAGAAAGCATCGCTCTGCAATGGGAGTTTTATTTGCATCCCTACAGTATATACAGGGCTTCATATAAAGGCATTTCAGGGATGGAAATATTGGAACTCCCATTGCATAGAGGTTTGATCCATTCCTGGTTTCACTAGGAGTTTAATAAGACACACCTGAGATGTGTGTGTGTGTGTATATATACAGTATATTGAGCTGGCTCTTAGAGAGGGATCGAGAGAGAGAGAGAGTTGAATGTGAATCTGTTCTGTGCAGCATATGTTGGTTCTCCACATGGGCTTCCTCCCAATACAGAAAGCAGGATCCTCTGTGCAAAAAAGGCAATAAAAAAGAAATACAATTATGGAGAGTGGGACAAACCACAATTCAATAATACAGCAGATAATAGGAAGGAGGAGGAGGAGGAGGAAGAGAAGAAGAACAGCACAATGCAAAAAAGGAGGAAAAAACTTAGTTTGATTTATTTCAAATTTTGCATAGAAAGACGGCGGTGACATCACGATAAGTCACTCGCTGTCGGGTGATCCAGGACGTCAGCTCCAGATTTCCTTTTTTTTATTAATAGCGAGTTTGCCAGCATTCGGAAAGAACCCAGACAAGCAAGGAAACGAGCGAGTGTGCGTGTCAGAAAGCAGGAGCGCTGACGCTGTGCTCGGAGCGTCATCAATAACCCTTTGATTTAGAGGCACTTCACCATGTGCTGAAGTTCACTTCCATGTTAACACACAGTCAATGGATACGCCGTGCTTGTGTGTATCTATCATTAGACTGTCACTGGAGCTCGGGTTACCATGTGACTCCTTGTACACTGGGACAGAGGGGGCCACTTCAGGCTTCTCGACTCACACCCCAATGCATTCTGGTAAGTGTAGTCCTGCCTTGAAAGCTGCCCGAGACAGATAACACGTACCAGAATGCTTTGCGATGTGAGTTGAAAAGCCTGAACTGTCCCACTCTGTCCCAGTGCACACAGAGTCACGTGCAAACCCTTACTTCAGCTCAGAATTCATATGTGTGTTGAGCGTGTTCTTTGAGACTTGGTAGTTCAGTGCTCCAGTAAATTAAAAACAATACAAATAACATCCCCTATTCTACAAGACGAACCACGCAAAATACAATGCAAAATAAAACAAAAAGAAAAAGCCACAGCGTCTCAAGAGTGTTTTCTCTCAGTAATAAGCCATTCTCCTGATTGTTTTCTCAGTAATAAGCCATTCTCCTGATTGTTTTCACAGTAATAAGCCATTCTCCTGATTGTTTTCTCAGTAAAAAGCCATTCTCCTGATTGTTTTCTCTCAACGTGCAAACCATTTACTGATTCAGAAAACATATGTGTGTTAAGCCATTCTTTGATTGTAGTTTTCTCAGTAATAATCCATTCTCCTGAGCCATTTTAAAACTGAAAAAAATAATCCATTCTCTGATTGTTTTCATTCTCTCAGTAATAAGCCATTCTTCTGATTGTTTTCTCAGTAATAAGCCATTCTCCTGATTGTTTTCTCAGTAATAATCCATTCTCCTGATTGTTTTCTCTCAGTAATAATCCATTCTCCTGATTGTTTTCACAGTAATAAGCCATTCTTCTGATTGTTTTCTCAGTAATAAGCCATTCTCCTGATTGTTTTCTCAGTAATAAGCCATTCTTCTGATTGTTTTCTCAGTAATAAGCCATTCTCCTGATTGTTTTCTCAGTAATAAGCCATTCTCCTGATTGTTTTCTCAGTAATAAGCCATTCTCCTGATTGTTTTTCCATTCTCCTTGTTTTGCCACCTTCTCCTGAGATTACAAGACAAAGTGGTTTCTTATTAAAATGATGATAAAATGCTTCTTTACCGCTGAACAAACCAGGATAACACAGTAACAATACTCCGAGCTGTCACAGCCACAGCCGCAGTTTAAAGATGATCAATTCCTTGTTGTTTCTGCTAATTTGTCTAGAGATTGGGTTGTTTTCTGCCAAATCTTTATTTTTTTTTTTAGCAATCTCCAGTGTGGACACGCCGAGATAAATCAATGCTTTGCAGACACCTTGCTCAGCCACCTGGTCTGCACTGAGGTCTGGTAACGCCATCGCCATGACCAAACGTTCATTCGTTTTATTATTTTAATGAAGTGAAGTCTGTCAGATGCAGAGTGTATTTAATTCAGACTGGATTTTCAGTGATGACTTTACCCAAGGAACGCTGCTCCCTTTCCCCAGGGGGGTAAAGAAAAAAAGACTTTATTATTGCTTTCTGGATTCTTACTACTAGGGTTTGTAAAATGTATTCATAAATCATTGCTGAGCCAGCTGCAAAGCTAGCACCAAAGCAACACATGCTTCACACACACAGGGATCAGAGAAAGGGCGTTTTGATGGCTTCACAGCACACCGCCCTCACCTTTCTTTCATCATATTCACAATGAAGCTACAGCTTGTTCCCTTTGATGTCGATAGCATCACACAACAGCATGATCCAATGCACCCTGCTGGCACTATGATGCCATGGCAGTTCCCTCGCACTACCAGACAGACAGGCAGACAGACAGACAGACAGGCAGAGAGACAGACAGACAGACAGACAGACAGACAGGCAGACAGACAGACAAACAGACAGCCAGACAGCCAGACAGGCAGACAGACAGACAAACAGGCAGGCAGGCAGACAGACAGACAGACAGACAGACAGACAGGCAGACAGACAGACAGACAGACAGACAGACAGCCAGACAGACAGACAGACAGACAAACAGGCAGGCAGGCAGAGAGACAGACAGACAGACAGACAGCCAGACAGGCAGACAGACAGACAAACAGACAGCCAGACAGCCAGACAGGCAGACAGACAGACAAACAGGCAGGCAGACAGACAGACAGACAGACAGACAGACAGACAGACAGCCAGACAGGCAGACAGACAGACAAACAGGCAGGCAGACAGACAGACAGACAGACAGACAGACAGGCAGACAGACAGACAGACAGACAGGCAGGCAGAGAGACAGACAGACAGGCAGACAGACAGACAGACAGGCAGACAGACAAAAAGACAGGGCCACATTTTCAAAGCCTATACTCCAGTCTTTGATGAATTCCTACAGGTATTTTTTTTTTTGAAAGAAGTAAAAGACCTGGTAATCATTTCACAAAACTAGAACTGAACAACGCTAAGTCACGCGACTAAATCAGATTATTTCATGTTCTGTTAAGGATAGGATTGCCACCTGGCCTTGGATCGCGCCAACACCATACATGAAGCACAAGTTAGATCAAACAGGATGCACAGTGCACTATGAATCGGTTGTCAATTCTAGAGCAGTGATATTGTCAATGTTTCCAGTTGGTTGAATATAGACTATCTAAAGAGAGTTTGCACTTTTAAGAGCCCTGTTTCCGTTCAGAGGTCCCGGTTTCTTGTACCTCAGAGGAGGGACCCCCAGTTGCACGGCCCACGTTAGAATCCTTGCTGCACAGATCTAAACAAAGAAATCAGCTCTGTGATTCAGCACCGCTCTTTATAACACCTTAAAAAAAAACACTTTCCTGATTTATTACAGAAGAGCTTCTGTGGCTAAGTGTCCCAGACCCTCCAACCCTCTTTAATTACCATTAATAATGCAATACACTATCTGCAAACATGCACGCAGCATCATTTATTACAGACTTTATTATTAGGGTGCTAGTCTTTGCATTGCTATGGATTTCTGTTCCTGGGCTAAAAAAAAAAGGGAAAGAAATCCGTGAAAATGCCTGCATCCTTCAGCCAGCTGTCCCCAGCATCTGCTTCAGCCGCGAAATGCGATTATATGACTCCCCGAGCAGGAGTAAAAAAAGATGCTGTATCCAATAGCCACGTATTAAAGTCTGTACTTGGCGTCGAGAGGGCATTCAGACGCAGCGGACGCTGTGTGCTCTGTGTTTTATTATACCTGTGTGAACGCCAGCGCCATGATTTCAGCACGTTTACACTGGGCCACATCCTGCACACCTGACAGTGTAAGTGAGCGCCGATCTGTGTGTAGTAAAGGACAGCATCAGACACAATGATAGAGCTGTTAGAAGAGCTTCCCACACTGAAAGCATGCTCCTTAACAGATGATCTCCATGTATATATTACAGGAGAGAGGCTGGGCAGAACCAGCGACCCCACACACCACAAACATGCTCCTTAACAGATGATCTCCATGTATATATTACAGGAGAGAGGCTGGGCATGAACCAGCGACCCCACACACCACAAACATGCTCCTTAACAGATGATCTCCATGTATATATTACAGGAGAGAGGCTGGGCAGCGCTGGGCCCCACACCACACCACAAACATGCTCCTTAACAGATGATCTCCATGTATATATTACAGGAGAGAGGCTGGGCATGAACCAGCGACCCCCACACCACAAACAAACAGATGATCTCCATGTATATATTACAGGAGAGAGGCTGGGCATGAACAGACCCCACACACCACAAACATGATCAGATGATCCATGTATATATTACAGGAGAGAGGCTGGGCATGAACCAGCGACCCCACACACCACAAACATGCTCCTTAACAGATGATCTCCATGTATATATTACAGGAGAGAGGCTGGGCATGAACCAGCGACCCCACACACCACAAACATGCTCCTTAACAGATGATCTCCATGTATATATTACAGGAGAGAGGCTGGGCATGAACCAGCGACCCCATGTATATATTACACACCACAAACATGCTCCTTAACAGATGATCTCCATGTATATATTACAGGAGAGAGGCTGGGCATGAACCAGCGACCCCCACACAAACACCACAAACATGCTCCTTAACAGATGATCTCCATGTATATATTACAGGAGAGAGGCTGGGCATGAACCACCGACCCCCACACCACAAACATGCTCCTTAACAGATGATCTCCATGTATATATTACAGGAGAGAGGCTGGGCATGAACCACCCCACAACAAACCCACACACCATGTATAAACATGCTGGGCATAACAGATGACAAACATCTCCTTAACAGATGATCCATGTATATATTACAGGAGAGAGGCTGGGCATGAACCAGCTCCTTAACAGATGATCTCCATGTATATATTACCCCACACACACCACAAACATGCTCCTTAACAGATGATCTCCATGTATATATTACAGGAGAGAGGCTGGGCATGAACCAGCGACCCACACACCACAAACATGCTCCTTAACAGATGATCTCCATGTATATATTACAGGAGAGAGGCTGGGCATGAACCAGCGACCCCACACACCACAAACATGCTCCTTAACAGATGATCTCCATGTATATATTACAGGAGAGAGGCTGGGCATGAACCAGCGACCCCACACACCACAAACATGCTCCTTAACAGATGATCTCCATGTATATATTACAGGAGAGAGGCTGGGCATGAACCAGCGACCCCACACACCACAAACATGCTCCTTAACAGATGATCTCCATGTATATATTACAGGAGAGAGGCTGGGCATGAACCAGCGACCCCACACACCACAAACATGCTCCTTAACAGATGATCTCCATGTATATATTACAGGAGAGAGGCTGGGCATGAACCAGCGACCCCACACACCACAAACATGCTCCTTAACAGATGATCTCCATGTATATATTACAGGAGAGAGGCTGGGCAGAACCAGCGACCCCACACACCACAAACATGCTCCTTAACAGATGATCTCCATGTATATATTACAGGAGGAGAGAGGCTGGGCATGAACCAGCGACCCCACACACCACAAACATGCTCCTTAACAGATGATCTCCATGTATATATTACAGGAGAGAGGCTGGGCATGAACCAGCGACCCCACACACCACAAACATGCTCCTTAACAGATGATCTCCATGTATATATTACAGGAGAGAGGCTGGGCATGAACCAGCGACCCCACACACCACAAACATGCTCCTTAACAGATGATCTCCATGTATATATTACAGGAGAGAGGCTGGGCATGAACCAGCGACCCCACACACCACAAACATGCTCCTTAACAGATGATCTCCATGTATATATTACAGGAGAGAGGCTGGGCATGAACCAGCGACCCCACACACCACAAACATGCTCCTTAACAGATGATCTCCATGTATATATTACAGGAGAGAGGCTGGGCATGAACCAGCGACCCCACACACCACAAACATGCTCCTTAACAGATGATCTCCATGTATATATTACAGGAGAGAGGCTGGGCATGAACCAGCGACCCACACACCACAAACATGCTCCTTAACAGATGATCTCCATGTATATATTACAGGAGAGAGGCTGGACCCCATGAACCAGCTCCTTAACAGATGACCCCACACACCACAAACATGCTCCTTAACAGATGATCTCCATGTATATATTACAGGAGAGAGGCTGGGCATGAACCAGCAACCCCACACACCACAAACATGCTCCTTAACAGATGATCTCCATGTATATATTACAGGAGAGAGGCTGGGCATGAACCAGCGACCCCACACACCACAAACATGCTCCTTAACAGATGATCTCCATGTATATATTACAGGAGAGAGGCTGGGCATGAACCAGCGACCCCACACACCACAAACATGCTCCTTAACAGATGATCTCCATGTATATATTACAGGAGAGAGGCTGGGCATGAACCAGCGACCCCACACACCACAAACATGCTCCTTAACAGATGATCTCCATGTATATATTACAGGAGAGAGGCTGGGCATGAACCAGCGACCCCACACACCACAAACATGCTCCTTAACAGATGATCTCCATGTATATATTACAGGAGAGAGGCTGGGCATGAACCAGCGACCCCACACACCACAAACATGCTCCTTAACAGATGATCTCCATGTATATATTACAGGAGAGAGGCTGGGCATGAACCCGACCCCACACACCACAAACACTCCTTAACAGATGATCTCCAAACATGAACAGATGATCTCCATGTATATATTACAGGAGAGGCTGGGCCACACCCCACACACCACAAACATGCTCCTTAACAGATGATCTCCATGTATATATTACAGGAGAGAGGCTGGGCATGAACCAGCGACCCCACACACCACAAACATGCTCCTTAACAGATGATCTCCATGTATATATTACAGGAGAGAGGCTGGGCATGAACCAGCGACCCCACACCACAAACATGCTCCTTAACAGATGATCTCCATGTATATATTACAGGAGAGAGGCTGGGCATAACAGATGATCTAACAGATGATCTCCATGTATATATTACAGGAGAGAGGCTGGGCATGAACCAGCGACCCCACACACCATAGACATGCTCCTTAACAGATGATCTCCATGTATATATTACAGGAGAGAGGCTGGGCATGAACCAGCGACCCCACACACCATAAACATGCTCCTTAACAGATGATCTCCATGTATATATTACAGGAGAGAGGCTGGGCATGAACCAGACCCCGACCCCACACACCACAAACATGCTCCTTAACAGATGATCTCCATGTATATATTACAGGAGAGAGGCTGGGCATGAACCAGCGACCCCACACACCACAAACATGCTCCTTAACCGCTGTGCAGAGAGCCGGGCTCACCTGCATTCGTGGTGAAAGAGCTTTGAGCCTCATCTCACTGACGGGGGACAAAATCTGTAAACGGCAGGGTATCACACAAGTCTTTCTGTCTTTCTTTCTTTCTACCTTCTTCCTTCCTTTCTTTCTTTCTATCTTTCTTTCTTTCTTTCTTTCTTTCTGTCTTTCTTTCTTCCTTCCTTTCTTCACCCCCATCGTGGTCTGTTCATTTAAGCTCCCCTCACACTGTCCTGTGAAAGCACTCCGCTGTTTGAAATTCATCTTTCATCTGCTCTTCTCTGATATTTCTTGATTGTTAGAGTTTTCTGGGGGTTTTTTTTCGAAGGTAAAAGAAAAATTAAATAAGAAAAACGAATGAATAAAATCACACTTGGTTGCTCGCTGCTATTTGCGACACTTTTCTAAAACAGATCCAGAGCTTTAGTTAAATTGTTTTGCGTTGTGTGGATGCCTGCATCACTTTTTCAGATGGAACTGAATGAGTTTTCTTTGAGAGAATATAATCATTTAAACAAAACAGCTGAGCTGTGGCTTGGTGCTGCATCACAGCACAGAGAGTAGAAACTCCAGAGCGGATTTTTATAAGCAATACAGAATCGGAGCGATGTGTTCTATAGCTGTGCTTTATTTTTAAAATAAAAAGAAAATGCAGATTTTTAGATTTGCAGGTGTTGCCAAACTAACATGCTTGTACCTCCTTGGTTAATTAAAAAAATGACATGGCATGTTGAAGCTCTGCAAGCACGGCTAATCTCGGATAAGCCTGGTATAGCATTGTAGATTCCAGGGCTAATCATTGCAAAGCAACGAAAAAAGCAAGTGTAGTGAAGCGCAGTGAAAGCGTGGTAAAGTGCGGTAGATGCACAGGGTCAGCATGCAGGGCAAACTGAACATTTACTGAGCAAATGTGAATGACAAGTACGCAAGCTCTTAAATGAACTGAGTCGTTTATTAAAGCTTTGGAAAAAACGGTGCTTTAGTTTTCTTTAAAAAATAAACGATGCAAACTGGGTGTTAGTGCTTTGTAAAAATGGTATGATGAAAGCTGGGTTGTGGGGGGGTGTGTGGGAGTGACGGAACGCAGGACTCATGCTTCCCGACACGCGCTCCGTGTGGAATACCCCGCTAATTCCACAAGCAGCCCACGGAGAGGAGAGGAAGAGTGGAGCCTTCTCCCTAACCCACCAGGGCTCCGGCTGCTAATGTATTTTTACCCCCGTCAAGTGCGATCGGAGATTCCATTCATTTCCTCCGCGGTGTAATCGCTCATTGTGATCAAGCCGCGGGTGTGCGCTGTCCTATCCTGCAGCAGCGTGCTCAGCAGGAGACGCGCTTTCCAATTTACTACCAGCAGCCTCCTGCCGGATACAGAGGTGCACAGCTCTGATACACACTACAGACCTGCCCGTCTCTGAAGCACAAAACTGGACTTTTCAATCTGCTTTACCAGACCTCTCTGTGCTTTACAATGCTTCCCTATGCTTTACCAGACCTCTCTGTGCTTTACAATGCTTCCCTATGCTTTACCACACCTCTCTGTGCTTTACAATGCTTCCCTATGCTTTACCAGACCTCTCTGTGCTTTACAATGCTTCCCTATGCTTTACCAGACCTCTCTGTGCTTTACAATACTTCCCTATGCTTTACCAGACCTCTCTGTGCTTTACAATGCTTCCATATGCTTTACAATGCTTCCCTATGCTTTACCACACCTCTCTGTGCTTTACAATGCTTCCCTATGCTTTACCAGACCTCTCTGTGCTTTACAATGCTTTCTCTATGCTTTACCAGACCTCTCTGTGCTTTACAATGCTTCCCTATGCTTTACCACACCTCTCTGTGCTTTACAATGCTTCCCTATGCTTTACCAGACCTCTCTGTGCTTTACAATGCTTCCCTATGCTTTACCATACCTCTCTGTGCTTTACAATGCTTCCATATGCTTTACAATGCTTCCCTATGCTTTACCACACCTCTCTGTGCTTTACAATGCTTCCCTATGCTTTACCACACCTCTCTGTGCTTTACAATGCTTCCCTATGCTTTACCAGACCTCTCTGTGCTTTACAATGCTTCCCTATGCTTTACCACACCTCTCTGTGCTTTCCCATGTGTGTGCTATGCTTTATTACACTTTGCTGTGCTTTTACTGCGGGGAACGTTTATTAGGAGATAAGCTTGCTAATATAAGGGGTAAGCGAATGCGCCGCAGAGCCAGTTAGCGCTCCTTGAAGCCCTTCAGTGAGAGAGATTGCGATCGCGTTTTATCTGTCTGGTCCGACACTGTTTTGTGTCTGGAATGTTGTTCTGGGATGCCCAAGGAGGGGACGGTGTCTGCTGCAGAGATCCGAGACGAATTTCAAACGTCACAGAGTTTGTGTGCGTCCTGTACTAGTGGCACTGACACAGAGTCATTAGAACTGGAAGGTGGTACTGTATGAGGGAACTACCTCATGAACCCTTCAAGGACCCGCGTTCCGTTTAAATGGACAATAAAACATGTACCCAAACAGGGGGCTGTTCGGACAATCCCATTGCAACTCTGAAACTTCCCAATCAGGAAAGCTCCTAAAAAGATACAGTTCAACCCCTGTACCTGTAAATATGTCACACACAGCTGGCCCTTCCACTTGCGGAACCAGTTACCCTCCATCCTGACGTCATCGCTCCTGATCTCATTTTACTGATCTGTTAAACGTGGAGTGGAACGGCCCTCTGGGACCACGACTGACCCGTGAGAAACTGTATTTATAGAAACAGACTCACTCCCTGCGTGCTCCCAGCTGGTGAGCGCGGGTCTGCTGTCTCTCTCTCTCTCTCTCTCTCTCTCTCTCTCTCTCTCTCTCTCTCTCTCTCTGCCGGTCCCCCGGGTCGCACGGTGACTGATTTAATTTCTCCAGGAGGGTTGAGATTTAATTGAAGTGCGTGTTTGCTCTATCTGTCCGGCGAATCGTCTGTTTGCTTTTGTTTGGCTATCAGACAGCCTGTCAGCCTGGGCCCCTGGCTTTTCTTTTTTTTTTTTTTTTGCTGAGGCTTCAATAAAGACAGAGGAGGATGTGTGAAGGTCACTCGAAGATTGAATACAATCCAGACGAATCTGTCCTTCACAGAGTTAAGCTCCAGAATCGAAGCCAAGCTGGCTGTGACTGAGCCCTAACCCTCTTACCTCTTGACACCCCCGGCATGCATCTCCCCCAAGCTTGTGTTAGACCTGAAACACTTCAGGAACACAATGATCCCCTTTTCAAAGTGTCCCCACGGTAAGAGCATAGCAACGTGTAAAGAAGCATCGCTGTTCTTAAAATGGTTTGGGGTGATGCGGGGGGCGAGTCTGTGATCTCCTGCGCTCACGCACGCACGCACACATGCACGCACGCGCACGCACGCACATACACGCACGCACACAGGGTACTCGACTGAGAGTTCAGTGTTTCTTTCTGTTTTTTTTTTTTTTTGATCTGAAGCAAAGATGAAAGCATGACATCTCTATAAAGAAATGACAAGGAATTGATGGCTTTTTAATGAATGGGGACTTAGCTCCACCCCCTGGTGGTGAACTGAGGAACTACAAAGGAGTGCCACACCATGGCTTCAAACTGCAGGGGTGTCTGCATGGAGGGTTTAACAGGGAAAATGACACCATGAACGACGGCAGGGTCTGCATGGAGGGTTTAACAGGGATGAGACCATGAGCGACTGCAGGGTCTGCATGGAGGGTTTAACAGGGAAAATGAGACCATGAGCGACTGCAGGGTCTGCATGGAGGGTTTAACAGGGATGAGACCATGAGCGACTGCAGGGTCTGCATGGAGGGTTTAACAGGGATGAGACCATGAGCGACTGCAGGGTCTGCATGGAGGGTTTAAGGGATGAGACCATGGAAAATGAGGGACCATGAGACCATGACTGCAGGGTCTGCATGGAGGGTTTTTCAGGGTCTGCATGGAGGGAAAATGAGACCATGAGCCAATGCAGGGTCTGCATGGCGACTGCAGGGTCTGGGTTTAACAGGGATGAGACCATGAGCGACTGCAGGGTCTGCATGGAGGGTTTAACAGGGATGAGACCATGAGCGACTGCAGGGTCTGCATGGAGGGTTTAACAGGGAAAATGAGACCATGAGCGACTGCAGGGTCTGCATGGAGGGTTTAACAGGGAAAATGAGACCATGAGTCACTGCAGGGTCTGCATGGAGGGTTTAACAGGGATGAGACCATGAGCGACTGCAGGGTCTGCATGGAGGGTTTAACAGGGATGAGACCATGAGCCACTGCAGGGTCTGCATGGAGGTTTTAACAGGGATGAGACCATGGTCTCCTGGGTAGTAAGTGTTATTTCCTAATTGCTTATGCCTCAAAAGTATAGAAAATGGCTATTATTCCCCACAAACTTTGCTTTTGTGACCAGGACAGTGATATTTTGAAATTTACCTATTTTCCAGAACATTCCAGATAGATTCAGTGCTGGGTGAAATAAATGTATTTTTGTAGGATGGTACAGAGGGGAAAAGAGAGCCATGAAGTTCGCTATCCCAAGAATTTGGCGGGAACCCACTGACCACTCAAGCAACTGCTACTTCTGCATGGTGGACCCTTCCAAACGTCGGACTGGCAAGAATGCACCTGCTATCACGTATCCGAACCTTCCTTCATCCATCGCCCCGGTGCCACACTGCCATGAGCTCCCCGTACCCACTCCTCCGAGAGAGAGCAGCCATCTTTAGAAGAGAGCAGCAAGTCAGAGAGCGAGGAAGACGTTGTAGATCCAGATGACAATTTCAGAGGTGGAGCTGAGGAGAGAAACCCATACTACCCCAACCAAAAAGACCTCAACGACTTGATTAGAGATCTTGGTCTCACCAAGTCCAATGCCGAGCTTTTGACGTCTAGGCTCAAGCAGTGGAACTTGTTGGATGAAAGTGTGCAAGTCGCAGATCAGAGGAAGCGTCACCAACCTTTTTCCAGCTTCTTCACCCGTCAAGATGGGCTCTGCTTCTGCCACAATGTGACCAGTCTGTTCGAGGCAATCGGAATCGCCTGTAACCAGAATGAGTGGCGCCTCTTCATTGACAGCTCATCCAGGAGCCTCAAAGCCGTGCTGCTCCATAATGGTAACAAGTACCCGTCTCTTCCCCTGGCTCACTCGGTGCACCTCAAAGAGGATTACAACAGCATCAAGACCTTGCTGGACGCCTTGAAGTATGATGAGTACGGCTGGGAGGTCATAGGAGACTTCAAAATGGTGGCATTCCTGATGGGTCTCCAAGGCGGTTTTACCAAGTTTCCCTGCTATCTTTGCCTTTGGGACAGCAGGGACACCAAGGCGCACTACCACAGGCGGGACTGGCCACAGCGGACCGAGTTCTCTGTGGGGAGGAACAACGTCAAGTGGGAGCCACTGGTGGACCCCCGGAAGGTGCTGATGCCACCACTGCACATCAAATTGGGCCTTATGAAACAATTTGTCAGAGCTCTAGATAAGGAGTCGGCAGCCTTCAAGTACCTTCAAGACTTCTTCCCTAAGCTGTCTGAGGCAAAGGTCAAAGCCGGTGTCTTCGTCGGACCACAGATAAAGAAGATCCTGGAGTGCAATGAATTCTCCAAGAAGCTCACTAGTAAGGAGAAAGTGGCTTGGAACAGCTTTGTCGCAGTGGTTCGGGGCTTCCTGGGCAATCACAAGGCCAAAAACTATGTGGAGCTGGTTGAGACTCTGGTGAAGAACTACGGCACAATGGGCTGTAGGATGTCCCTCAAAGTCCATATCCTTGATGCTCATCTTGATAAATTCAAGGAGAACATGGGAGCATACTCGGAGGAGCAAGGCGAGCGCTTCCACCAGGATATACTGGACTTTGAACGCCGCTACCAAGGACAGTATAACGAGAACATGATGGGAGACTACATTTGGGGGCTGATTCGTGAAAGTGATTTACAGTATAATCGTAAATCGCGAAAAACTACTCACTTCTAAATCTTTTGTAGTCATTTTTGTATTACTTTAGTATAAATACATGTTAATTTGGATTCATATGTTGTTTTTTTTCTGACTTTATGTGAACGAAAAGACACAAATTCGCCCGTTTTCTCATTGGAAATAGGTAAATTTCAAAATATCACTGTCCTGGTCACAAAAGCAAAGTTTGTGGGGAATAATAGCCATTTTCTATACTTTTGAGGCATAAGCAATTAGGAAATAACACTTACTACCCAGGAACAAAAATTGTGTTACATAGTGTTATCAGGCCAAATGGTCTGTGTGATAATAATACATTATTCCATTTTTACTGTGATGGTTTTCAGCTGTGCAGAAAGAACTGAGCTTTCGGGGCTGAGGACTCTCCAAGTCTACACTGTGCAGGGTGGGGAGAGCTGGGCGGGGCATGGGGTGCTCCCCCAGTCCAGGGCAGGCTTGAGGCACAGAGACTGAACTGCTCCCTCCCTCCCTCACCCCCCCTAAGAGAAAGGGTGCTCCCTCCAGTCCAGGGCAGGCTTGAGGCACAGAGACTGAACTGCTCCCTCCCTCCCTCATCCCCCTAAGAGAAAGGGTGCTCCCTCCAGTCCAGGGCAGGCTTGAGGCACGGAGACTGAACTGCTCCCTCCCTCCCTCACCCCCCCTAAGAGAAAGGGTGCTCCCTCCAGTCCAAGGCAGGCTTGAAGCACGGAGACTGAACTGCTCCCTCATCTCCCCATTATGAATAAATAAATGCATGAAGCAGTGATGGAAACAAGTTGTTTCACCAGAGGAGAAGAAAACAGCCGAGTGCCGCTGTCCTGAGGCTAGAGTATTGCTTCGTTCTGCTCTTTCATCATGTCCCCTGCATTTTTATCAGGTAAAGCGTTTTTGACAAATACTGTGAAATAAATAAAGAAATCATTGACTGTAAAGATGAATTGAAGAGTGAGTCGCTGCCCAGCTTCAATATAATTCCCAGCCATGGATCATTGTTAGGAGCATTGCTGTGGCACTCAGGCACGACACACACAGCCAAGCGTCAAGCAATCAATCCACAGTCACAGACAGAGCACGCCAAAACTTTCATCTCTCTACTCTCTGCACTGCTCTCCTGTCTCTGCCCCTTCATCTCTCCACCTCTCCTCTCTCTACCTCCCTTCATCTCTCCACCTCTCCTCTCTCCACCTCTCCTCTCTCTACCTCCCTTCATCTCTCCACCTCTCCTCTCTACCTCCCTTCATCTCTCCACCTCTCCTCTCTCTACCTCCCTTCATCTCTCCACCTCTCCTCTCTCTACCTCCCTTCATCTCTCCACCTCTCCTCTCTCTCCACCTCTCCTCTCTCTACCTCCCTTCATCTCTCCACCTCTCCTCTCTCCCTCCCTTCATCTCTCCACCTCTCCTCTCTCTACCTCCCTTCATCTCTCCACCTCTCCTCTCTCTACCTCCCTTCATCTCTCCCCCTCCCCTCTCTCTCCACCTCTCCTCTCTCTACCTCCCTTCATCTCTCCACCTCTCCTCTCTCCCTCCCTTCATCTCTCCACCTCTCCTCTCTACCTCCCTTCATCTCTCCACCTCTCTCTCTACCTCCCTTCATCTCTCCACCTCTCCTCTCCCTCCCTTCATCTCTCCACCTCTCCTCTCTACCTCCCTTCATCTCTCCACCTCTCCTCTCTCCCTCCCTTCATCTCTCCACCTCTCCTCTCTCCCTCCCTTCATCTCTCCACCTCTCCCCTCTCCCTCCCTTCATCTCTCCACCTCTCCTCTCTCCCTCCCTTCATCTCTCCACCTCTCCTCTCTCCCTCCCTTCATCTCTCCACCTCTCCCCTCTCTCCCTCCCTTCATCTCTCCACCTCTCCTCTCTCTCCCTCCCTTCATCTCTCTACCTCTCCTCTCTCCCTCCCTTCATCTCTCCACCTCTCCCCTCTCTCCACCTCTCCTCTTTTCTTCAGTCCGTCATGTTGTATCAGTATATTATTATTATTATTATTATTATTATTATTATTATTATTATTATTATTATTATTATTATTTCTACTACTATGATGCATGGTTTCTTGTGCAGTCCTGGGAGCAGCGCAGGTCTCTTTTGTTCCTGAGTTATTGCAGAGAGAATGAATTGATTCCCTGGCGCCCCTGAGTAACACAGAGATTCCTGCGATCCTGTTTGTACCTGTCTCTGAAACAGCGACCCTCGGGAAACAGGGAGGGAAGCTGCTCTTAAACACATTCCCCTCTCCCACCGGCCGCGCATCCGTCTCCCTCACACAGACACATAAATACTGTGATTACAAAGCCATTCCGCAGCGCTGTGGGGAAACAACATACCTGGCAAAAACACGAGAAAAACAATTCACCTTTCTCAACATGTACTGCACCATGCTACACCTTGTAAAAGCACTGCAAAACGCGAGCTGCACTGGATGCAGTGACCAGCAGGTGGGGCTGGTGTATATATGTACAGAACGGTACATATATACACAAAAAGCTGGATGCGAAAACAAATCCTGGCCTCTAAGGGGTGCCGCGCAGTGGCGGAATGTTTTAACTGCAGCGGTCTTCCTTTTTCTCTGTATAGCACACAGTGCCATCGGCTGGTTCACAGCTGTAACTGCAGCCAGGACTGCTGCTGCACCTCTATCCACTCGTCCTGAGCCCCATGGATCGAGTTCTGTGTATCTTTAAGAAGCTAGACCTTCCCCGCCCGCTCACACCCTAACCGTTCCAGCACTGCTAACTTGTCGCATCTTTCCACTACAAACCTCCTTGCATGTTAAAACAATCACTGCACTTGTCAGACTTGAAGCAATTACGCATGTTACACATTTCACACACATTCTAGCCTTGAGTACCTCATTTATTATTTATTTTTGAATTTAGCTGCTTGTCAGTTTTTGCGCTCGTATGAAAGGCAGGGGAACGAGAGCCCAGGCTTCAGGCCAGGCGCGATGCTACACTATTCTATAACAGCTTCTTTATGGAGCAGCTCCGAGGAGGCTTGCTGTATCTCAACGATCCTGACTCCAAGGGCTACCTGCTGTTCAATGAGAAGCAGCAATCCACCTGAAACAAGGCAATGCAGTACTCAGAGAATGAACAGTGCTCTGCTGTACTGGGGAGCGAAGGGCAGCAAATTCAATACAATACAGTAAAAAGAGGGCTTACAGGGTGTCAGTGCTGGACTGGGGAGCTGAGAGCCAGCTAATTCAATACAGTCTAGTGTAGAGAACTCAGTGCTGTACTGGAGAGCTGAGAGCCAGCTAATTCAATACAGTCTAGTGTAGAGAACTCAGTGCTGTACTGGAGAGCTGAGAGCCAGCTAATTCAATACAGTCTAGTGTAGAGAACTCAGTGCTGTACTGGGGATCTGAGAGCCAGCTAATTCAATACAGTCTAGTATAGAGAACTCAGTGCTGTACTGGGGATCTGAGAGCAGCTAATTCAATACAGTCTAGTATAGAGAACTCAGTGCTGTACTGGGGATCTGAGAGCAGCTAATTCAATACAGTCTAGTATAGAGAACTCAGTGCTGTACTGGGGATCTGAGAGCCAGCTAATTCAATACAGTCTAGTATAGAGAACACAGTGCTGTACTGGGGATCTGAGAGCCAGCTAATTCAATACAGTCTAGTATAGAGAACTCAGTGCTGTACTGGGGATCTGAGAGCCAGCTAATTCAATACAGTCTAGTATAGAGAACTCAGTATTGTACTGGAGATCTGAGAGCAGCTAATTCAATACAGTCTAGTATAGAGAACTCAGTGCTGTACTGGAGATCTGAGAGCAGCTAATTCAATACAGTCTAGTATAGAGAACTCAGTGCTGTACTGGGGATCTGAGAGCCAGCTAATTCAATACAGTCTAGTATAGAGAACTCAGTGCTGTACTGTGGATCTGAGAGCAGCTAATTCAATACAGTCTAGTATAGAGAACTCAGTGCTGTACTGGGGATCTGAGAGCCAACTAATTCAATACAGTCTAGTATAGAGAACTCAGTGCTGTGGATCTGAGAGCAGCTAATTCAATACAGTCTAGTATAGAGAACTCAGTGCTGTACTGGAGATCTGAGAGCAGCTAATTCAATACAGTCTAGTATAGAGAACTCAGTGCTGTACTGGAGATCTGAGAGCCAGCTAATTCAAATCCAATGGCTCCACTTCACATGGGGGGGTGAACTAGCTGGAAGCGTTTTTATAAAAGCGACATCAGAGAGTTCTGACGCCAGCCTGCATTAAAGGAGGCTTTATCAGCTGCAGGGTCCTCTACTCCTCTATATGCTGTGTTCAGAGAAACCTGCTCGGAACCTCCACGCATGCGCCTGCATGACACCTTCATCATGAGGCAACGCTGCAAGTACGCGCGCTCCTGACGTCATCGTGTATATACAGCCGGGTCCGCCACGCAGAGGCGCGGTCATTCTTAAATTCCAAAGCGGTCTATTTCAATAGGTGTTGATTCTGTTTAATTGAACCTGCATGTGGATCACTAGGATTTCTCTAAGCCCAGGCATGCTAATACAGTAGGTAAAAATCCTCACTGAACCTTCATAATAATGAGTGCTAGTCTACACACTCCTCTCTCAGCTCTGTCATTACCAGCACCTTCATAATAATGAGCGCTAGTCTACACACTCCTCTCTCAGCTCTGTCATTACCAGCACCTTCATAATAATAATAGTCTACACTCCTCCTCTCTCAGCTCTGTCATTACCAGCACCTTCATAATAATGAGCGCTAGTCTACACACTCCTCTCTCAGCTCTGTCATTACCAGCACCTTCATAATAATGAGCGCTAGTCTACACACTCCTCTCTCAGCTCTGTCATTACCAGCACCTTCATAATAATGAGCGCTAGTCTACACACACACCTCTCAGCTCTGTCATTACCAGCACCTTCATAATAATGAGCGCTAGTCTACACACCTCTCTCAGCTCTGTCATTACCAGCACCTTCATAATAATGAGCTAGTCTACACACTCCTCTCAGCTCTGTCATTACCAGCACCTTCATAATAATGAGTGCTAGTCTACACACTCCTCTCTCAGCTCTGTCATTACCAGCACCTTCATAATAATGAGCGCTAGTCTACACACTCCTCTCTCAGCTCTGTCATTACCAGCACCTTCATAATAATGAGCGCTAGTCTACACTCCTCTCTCAGCTCTGTCATTACCAGCACCTTCATAATAATGAGCGCTAGTCTACACACTCCTCTCTCAGCTCTGTCATTACCAGCACCTTCATAATAATGAGTGCTAGTCTACACACTCCTCTCTCAGCTCTGTCATTACCAGCACCTTCATAATAATGAGCGCTAGTCTACACACTCCTCTCTCAGCTCTGTCATTACCAGCACCTTCATAATAATGAGCGCTAGTCTACACACTCCTCTCTCAGCTCTGCAGCGCTGTCATTACATAAATACAAACTTCTCTGGGCGCTTCTGACACCATGTACCTGTGATAGGCTGATAAAACATGTTTAACGAATCCTTGAAGCAGATGCCAGCCGGTCCTGTTTCAGCCCCCAGCAGTGTTCAGTCTTAATCAGATCTCTTGCACGGCGCTGCTCTGTGTTTTAATGCGGTACGGCGTGCGTGCGTGCGTGCATGCTTGTGTCTCACTGTGTGTTTGCTCAGTCTCTCCACAGCAGGGGACATCCTAACACCTACATTAGATGTGCCGGTAATTACTAACAGATCAAATGGATGCAATTTGATCACACGAGTCGCGCAGTAAGGGGACTGGAAAGCAGCGACATGATGTATATGCTGTCTAAATAAAACCCTCCCACAACGACTTCCGTTTAATTTGCCGGGATTTCCTCAGTGGCTGCGTACAGTATATCACGACCTCTGCTTATATAATTTATAGTGCTCTTTATTAAATATGAATGGGAATGTAATTTCCTGAGCAGAGAAAGACGTTGCCGCTGTTTTAATTACAGCTCCTCAGAATACCCCTCTGAATGCGTTAACGCCGGTGCGCAGGCGCGCTCTGTTCCACGGCGGGTACCTGGCGATATGCAGTATAATGTCAGCGCGATATACAGCAGACATAGTTAAAGTTTGAACAAAGGTTTATAATTATACATCACAGAACCACATCTGTGGCCGGACTGAAAATGTAGCGTTGCTCTGAACCACGGGAGGAAAACGGATTGGATAGCCGAGGGTGCGCTGCATCCTGTGCCGTGAATCATTCATCTCCTGGCTGTTCCGCGGGACGGGTACAAAACAGCTGGAATACGAGACACTTTGAAACAACATTAGAAGGGCTGCCCTGGAAAAATAAAGAGTTCAGGCAGGCTTAGCTTTTTAAATAATATTATGAACCCTCCCTCCACCCCTAAAATATAAACACCACCAAAATGAGTCCAAAGCTACTTAATAGATTTACAGCAATTATTAAAGTTTTTGTTCTGGCGCAACAAACAATTAAAAAAAAACGACATTAATGTGTTTCAGTATGATTTCCATCGACCCTTCTCTAATTATCATTATTTAGTTCAGCTTTAAATAAAGTTTAATAACTTCAGCAGTATTGAACGCTGTGTCAGCAGCACCCTGCGTGTGTAAAGTTTTTCTCTCTCTCTCTCTCCACACGAGTCGCGTGCTTGCTAGATTTTGCCGCAAAACAAAACTCGCTAAAAAAATAAATCAAAAATTGATGCGGAGGGACTGCGCTCTGGCGCGGGTATCTGGTACTTCTCAATCAGTGAAGGGGGCTTGTGTAAGCATTAGCACAGCTTGAACGTGTAAAGACAATTCATCCCTGCTCTGAACCATTGATATCCCCTGACGGCAGTGTAGCGATGATGATCCTGCGCTGCATGCTTTACAATGGGAATGCTCCTAGTCTGCAAACACAACCCTGCATATTCAGAAACATGGCAGGGCATTCTACACTGTGGTAAATGCATAGTATAACTGTAGGAAAAGCATGAGGGAGACATGCTGAATTGCCGTGTTGATCTTTTATAAGGGCTAATCTGCATTGCCGATCCTTCAAAGGTACGGCAAAGTGAACCAAGCGTCAAAAATCAAATTAAACCATAGCCTTATACAAATAGCTCACCAGCAGTGGTCTGCTGTGCGGTATGCTGTTCTGATCAGTGCTATAGTGTTTATTCCATGTGTCACATGACAGCGCGCGGCTGTGCAGATCAGCCTTCCTCTGGAGAGGCTGGCCGGCAGCACTGTGCTCTGTCATTGCGAGACAGATTCCAGGACAGGGGAGGACAGGAGGACGCATTCATACGACTGGCAGGCGAGAGGGGATTCCTCACAGGAGAGGCCAGCGCAATGGAGCCGCGGCACGACGGGCAGTCAGGGAGCATGTGTTGAACACACAGCTCCCTGCCACGTCTCATTTGAACAGCAGGGTGGCACTCTCCTCTCATTTCCAATTGAAATGGCTCTGCATGAATATTGCACAGAGGAGTTTTAATATTCACTGCATCCATTACTGTCGACCTGCCCACCCCTCCCGGGCCTCTGACTTGTCATGCGCTGGTATCCTTTAGAAAAGTTTAGCGCAGGGTTTCTGCTGCAGATGAGAGGAGCAGCAGGACAGCGAAGCGTCTGATTGCTGAGGGCAGTCTCTGTGCATCCAGCCACCACACTGCGCCTCCTTAATTAAACAGCAGGTACTTATACCAGCTGCTACTGTGCAGAGTGTGTGTGTGTGTGTGTGTGTGTGTGAGTGTCTGTATAGTTTGTGTGCGTGTCATTGTGTGTGTGTGTGTGTCTGTGTGTGCATGTGTGTGAGAGGGTGTCAGTGAATGAGTGAGTGTGTGTGTGTGTGTCAGTGCGCATGTGTGTGAGAGGGTGTCAGTGTGTGCGTGTCAGTGTGTGTGTGTGCAGTGTGTGTGAGAGAGTGTGTCAGTGTGTGTGTCAGTGCGCATGTGTGTGTGTGTGTGTCTGTGTGTGCATGTCAGTGTGTGTGTGAGTGAGTGTGTGTGTGTGTGTCAGTGCGCATGTGTGTGAGAGGGTGTCAGTGTGTGCGTGTCAGTGTGTGTGTGTGCAGTGTGTGTGAGAGAGAGGGTGTCAGTGTGTGTGTGCGTCAGGGCGTATCTGCCAGCAGCAGCAGTCTGGCACGCCCCCTGATCCTTTATAGAAGTGGATCCAGAGATTCAGCAGATTTGACAATGGCTCTGTTTAGATCCGCCGATGATTAACACTGCTCCTCCCCCGGCCCCTTCACCACCATGTCCTGCAGTGACTCTGATCAGACACCAGAGGGCAGTGAGGAATGCCCCACCACACTCCCCACACAACCCGGGTCTGAGAGTCTCTCCTGGTCTAAACTAGCGCTGGCTTCCAGTCCGCCTCTGCTCCTGTCAGGGGAAACAACAGAGAGGGAAGCGCACAGGGAGCCCTCTCAACCTTGGGCGCCGCGTTTAAATGTCATTATTTTTAGCTGACACAACATGCTGGAGCCTCTCCTGGCACCGGCGCATGTAAATCACTTTCTCAAAAGGAAATTACTTCCCAGGGCTGAATGCTATTAATCTAAATTCTCTGTTTGGGAAAATTGTTGCACACAATAAATACGGAAGAGGTTTGTGATGCTTATCTAGTGTGACATCCCTTTCTAGCCAAGTATTCCTTTCTCGTATTATCCTTCTTCAAGTCTTCACAGGGTTCTTCAAAGAGACAGCTCATGTTTAAAAAGGAAGCAGGGAGATGTAAACAAGGTTGTGTTCAGAGGGCTTGTGTTAATATGCCTGTCTGTCTGTCTGTCTGTCTGTGTGTGTGTGCCTGTCTGTCTGCCTGTGTGTGTGCGTGTGCCTGTCTGTCTGTCTGTCTGTGTGTGTGGGTTCCTGTCTCTCTGTCTCTCTGTCTGTCTGTAGAGACCGGCAGTGACATGCTTTGACACCAGGGACACTGCTAGCAGGTGTAAGAGATTCCCTGAGCGGAAGGCATGGAAACTGAGAACCGTCTTCAACCTGCTGCAGCGCCAGATCTCATGAAAATACAACATCAACAACTCGACCAGCCTCCTGCACCGCGGTGCAGTGCAAGACACCTCAATGCAATAAAAAAACACACATAAATAACTGAAGAAATCCCTCAGAAAACATGCAGCTTGTGCCTGTGCAGTGTAATTGCACACCAGGGGCACACAGCGAGGCTCCGGGCTGCAGGTTCGAGGTCCTGAGCCTGGAGATTATATCAGGGATTCCAAACTAGAAGGCATCATTAGAAACAATGTGTTTGTTTGTGTGCTTGTTTTTCATGAGAGTAAGCAGTTTCAAATGAACTTGAGCAGCAGCTGCTGGGCTCAGGTGAAAGAGCCTCAACAGACCTGGAAATACATACAGAAAATGACAAGCAGTGTGTCAGGGGCAGCTCGGGATGATCACAAACACCAGGGCAAGGCAAGGGGCCGGGAAACGAAGACAGACGATGAAATATGAAGCTACGCTTACACTTTCCGTTCAAGGGCAACCATGCCATGAGAAAACTCTGAACCCTTTACTGCCCTGGGCACGTTCCCATACCTATTTAATACCTAGTATCTCAATGTCAAATCTACTAGGAGGCTGTGCGGTCCAGTGGTTACAGTCCAGGGCTTGTAACCAGAAGGTCAAGGGTTCAGATCCCACCCCTGCCACTGGCTATTTTTTACGAGAAGTTTAAAAAAGAGCCAACCAGAACGATAAAATTCAAAAGAACAGACCGCGCCGCTGAATACAGGACCTGTTCACAGAGAGTACGAGAGAAGGAATCCTTCTGACAAGCGACACAGACACAGACACAGACCGTGCGAAATGTTCACAGCACAGTGCAATAATCACTGAAGTGTGCCGATACAGGATACAGGACCACATTTCCACCTGGGCCCGCTATGACATCACACGCATCACGTCAAAGAATCAATATGAAAAAGTGTGTGTTTTGTATCCTGTAAAGCATAAATAACCAATACAGAGAAATGTGTTTTGCTGGTCTATCCCAAATAATATCTATTCACAAGTAATGCAGAACGACTGGACGGGACACCTGGGATTGGTTTTACTAAGTGCTATAACAAGGTAACCTGCAGTGCAGCCAGGACTGATTCAGTGCTGTACCAGTCTTGCCCATCACCGCAGCTCAATCCCAGCAGGCTTTCTTTTAGGACCACAGACCATGCAATACAATCAAAAACGCTACAGGGACCTCTAGTGGTGGGGAGGGCCAAAAACGCTACGGGGACCTCTAGTGGTGAGGAGGGCCAAAAACGCTACGGGGGCCTCTAGTGGTGGGGAGGTCCAAAAGTTTCTCCCTTGGTTGCCGTTACCGAGAGGAACAGGAAGCTTCTGAAAACCTCCCAGGGTGGGAGTCCGCCTGAGCCTCACAGGGCATTTCATCTGCTAAAACATCACCCTGCATACCAGCCCTGCTTCTTTACCAGATCAATGCGTCCCATCGCAGCGCTGTTCCATGGCACTAAATTACTACTGGAGCTCTTGAAACAAAGCAAAAAACAGCTTCTATTCTGTGTTATTTTACGCAGCAGAAGCGATGGCCAAGTGACTAAACGGCCAAGGGACTCCACACAGCTGAAGAACGCTGCACTGAGACACCGGACTGCACAGGAGCTGAGCTCACAGTGAAGGAGTGTTATGGGGGGGTCCGGGGGGTGGGGGGGGGGGTACACAATCACAGCATTGTAAATCTGCCAGCGTGGAAGGCCCCCTCTTTCTCATTTGCTCACTAGCGATGTGTGAAAATGTTAATGAAGGGAGCCATCATCTATGGGATTGTCTGTGTTAAGATTCCCTCCACGTCCTCAGCTTTCTGCTTACACACAGCGTGCTGTGCATCAATCCTTCCAGCCTCGTACTAATAATAGATCTAATTGCTTCACTCAGTCTGGCTGCCTTCGTCCTATGCATCTTGAAGAGAAACAGTGCATGGTTACAATGGAATGTGTTTGTGCACTTCATATGCGAGTATACAAATGTATGAGGAGAGGGTCAGTTATATGGTTAATTTCCACATCACATAGTACACGGTAACTATGGATCAGAACGTTGTGATTATGTGCAAGGACACCTGTATTTACTGAGTACTTAATGTAACCTTCACGCTTTTGTAAAGGTGTGGTCTGTCTCTAGTTCCCATGGCCCTATACTGAAGAATGAAAATACAATGTCCTGTTACACCATACAGCTCCTCTGATACACATTACAACAAAACTAATGAAAAAAAATAACCTTGGCTGAATAATAAACACAAAATACACACTAAACACAAATAACGAAATAACAATACCGTGTGAAGTCTCTTTGAAAGCAAGGTTTATTGAAATTCCTACTTCCAGCAACCTTGTAATGGAATGAAAGCTTTCCTGGCAGATTATCTGGGGGAGAGGAAAAATGAGGCTACTGGCTGAATAATCTTCATCTTCCATTAACTATACAGCCCTGACACAAGCTTCCCCACAGTAAAAGCACCGCACAGTGTAATACAGCACAGTGAAAGCATGGTGAAGCATACAGGGAAGGGGGTGAGCTGTGCATCACATCTGCTGCTGCAGAGTCACTTCCAATAGGACCTCGTTTGTTTTACGTCTCATCCGAAGGACGGAGCACAAGGAGGTGAAGTGACTGTCTCAGGGTCGCACAGCTGAGCTGGGATTGAACTGGGATCCACCTGGTAACAACACCCCTTTCTCTAACCACTGAGCCACCAAGCCTGCTTTATGATTGACAGCCCCCGCCAGACTGCCTTATCGTCTGCACGCGTGCATTCCTTTGTGCTTAAAGAAGCAGGTTTGACTCAGAGTGCGCGATGTAGAGTCGTTATTTTTACACGTACAAAGCGCTACACCGTTTTAGTTTCTTTGTCTAAATGTATTTTCCTTGGTCTGCTTTCTTATTGTCATATTTGTTTTCTCTGAAGTACTACACAATGCAGACGGCGCACAGATGCAGAGTTTTGCATTTCCTCTGGTGCAGATAAAATGGAACAGAAAAAAAACAATAAAAGCCAGCATCTATTATGTTAGCTCTCGTCTTGACAAGCACTCCATTTATTTATTGCGAGTTTATTTGTTTTGCATTCTCCTGGGGGGGGGGGGGGGGGGGGGGGGGGGGTGAGACACTTGCCAAGAATTCAGCGTCTTATTTAATTTATAATTTTGTATTTTTTTCTATTAATGCACAGGGGGTGGTGTGGATAGAATAACTAAATACAAATCAATCTTTTGACAGAACACTACAGGGTTTTCGTTTTTTTTTTTTTTACAAACGCTGGACAAAATCCTGAATCAAAAGCAACTATGCAGAAGACACTTTCGTTGGGAAAGAAGTGCTGAACAACAGCGTCTGCATCTGCCATCCCTGCTCTAATATACACACGCTGCGTCTCGCTGTTGCAGTTTCAGTCACGATGGGCAAGAAAGTCTTTTTGTAAATTAGCCCTATTTTGGAAAATAGCCTAATTTCTGGAATCGTGACAGCCCCTTCATTCCCTCCAGAGCGTCTCTGAACCCGGGCAGCTGAAACACTTAGCAGTTCTTTAGCCCAGCATCTGGCCTGGCTGACGGGAAGATTAATACTGCCCTCCATCTCTGGAGGTGCTAAGAGGGTCTGCTGGCCCTGCTCACCTCTTCCTGGTTGCAACACAGTGACAGCGTGGGACTGGGCTGCTGTCAGAGCTGCCGACTGGCTGTGAGAGAGAGGAGAGCTGCTCCTGGGGTCTAACCAGAGGCACCCTGCTCCCTCCCAGTCTGCAGTCGTTGAGAGGGTAGCCCCGGACTGGAGAGGGGCGAGGAGGTCACAGAGTTCACAAGACTGCCATGCTGGACAGACAGAGCCTCCGCCTTCTAGCTTGCTTTCTTAATCTGTCATTTTTCTTTCTCTCTTTTTCTTCCTCCCTTTCGTATGTTTTTTTTTTTCTCTTCCTGTGCTTTCTTTCCATATTTCGGTCTGTAATTCCCGGACGAGCGAGCCTCTGTTTGTTCCCATCTCTGCTCCCCTGCATTGTTCTCGGGGACAGCTGTTCCCAAATTGGATTAGCGCATTAGCATGTTGACTGCGTGGGCACTCGCTCGCCCCTCCACACAGTTTGGCGGCTGCTGATATGGCACGATAATCAAATTATGTGTAAAAAAATAAATAATAGAATAAAGAATGCTGAGATTTGGAAGCTTCGTGCGAACAAAGTCTTACTACACCGAAACGTCTGTGAGTGAAATACTCCACGGAGCGTTTCTACAGATACGAGACTGCAGCCCGCCACAGGGGACAGTGTGGAGAGACACAGAGAGAGAGAGGGAGAGAGAGAGAGGCTGTGGGATTGTAGGTATGAGGCACTGTCAAAAATGCTAGTGCTGTTTGATTTATATTTACACACACACACACACACACACACACACACAGCGTTTTTCATGCAGGTAACGTAACCGTGTTTAAAATGCTTTGTGAAATTCTGAAGAGTTGTTGATGAAAACGAAAGCCCTTTCTTGTATAATCTCTCCTTGATCCTCTCTTTCTCTCTCTCTCTGTTTGTATCTTTCTTCCTCTTTTTTATGTTCCAGCATAAATAGACTGGGTCTGTCTGCCAAAAGAATGTGAGACGGTGGGTACAGAAATAAAAAAAAGAGTTCCTCTCAAATGAAGTTTGGTTTACAGAGGGATAGAGAGAGAGAGAGAGAGAGAGAGAGAGAGAGGTGGCGGGAGGGAGAGAGAGAGAGAGAAGAGAGAGAGAGAGATAGGGAAGGGGGAGAGAGGGAAGGAAGGGAGACAGAGAGAGGGACGGGAGAGAGAGAGAGAGAGAGGGAAGGGGGAGAGAGAGGGAAGGGGAGAGAGAGGCATTGTCATCTTGCACAGTGATAGACTAGAGGACAATTAGAGGACACGGGCAAACAGCACAAGAAAAATATCAAATAAGTCCCTGGATGACACAGATTGAAACTACAGGTCTTTCTTCATGTCTCTCTCTGTATGAACAGAGGCAGGGGAACTCTCTCTGTGTGAACAGAGGCAGGGGAACTCTCTCTGTGTGAACAGAGGCAGGGGGACTCTCTGTGTGAACAGAGGCAGGGGGGTCTCTCTGTGTGAACAGAGGCAGGGGGACTCTCTCTGTGTGAACAGAGGCAGGGGGACTCTCTCTGTGTGAACAGAGGCAGGGGAACTCTCTCTGTGTGAACAGAGGCAGGGGGACTCTGTATGAACAGAGGCAGGGGGACTCTCTCTGTGTGAACAGAGGCAGGGGGACTCTCTCTGTATGAACAGAGGCAGGGGGGGGTTGATCTGCGGAGCCTCGTTTGGATGAACTGAGGGAGGGGAACTCTGTGAGCCTCATTTGGATGCTGTGCTGTGGGGGTTGATCTTGAACCTCATTTCTCTGTATGAACAGAGGCAGGGGACATCTGTATGAACAGCCTCGTTTGGATGCTGTGCTGTGGGGGGGTTGCTCTGCGGAGCCTCATTTGGATGCTGTGCTGTGGGGGTTGATCATGGAGCCTCATTTGGATGCTGGGCTGTGGGGGTTGCTCTGCATGGAGCCTCATTTGGATGCTGTGCTGTGGGGGGGGGCCTCATTTGATGCTGTGCTGTGGGGGGTTGATTCATGGAGCCTCATTTGGATGCTGGGCTGTGGGGGGGTTGCTCTGCGGAGCCTCGTTTGGATGCTGGGCTGTGGGGGGGGGTGCTCTGCGGAGCCTCATTTGGATGCTGTGCTGTGGGGGTTGATTCATGGAGCCTCATTTGGATGCTGGGCTGTGGGGGTTGATCATGAGCCTCATTTGGATGCTGTGCTGTGGGGGGTTGCTCATGAGCCTCATTTGGATGCTGTGCTGTGGGGGTTGATCTCATGGAGCCCTCATTTGGATGGTGTGCTGTGGGGGGGTTGCTCTGCGGAGCCTCGTTTGGATGCTGTGCTGTGGGGGGGTTGCTCTGCGGAGCCTCATTTGGATGCTGGGCTGTGGGGGGGTTGCTCTGCGGAGCCTCGTTTGGATGCTGTGCTGTGGGGGGGTTGCTCTGCGGAGCCTCATTTGGATGGTGGGCTGTGGGGGGATTCTGGAGCCTCATTTGGATGCTGTGCTGTGGGGGGGTTGCTCTCCCTCATTTGGATGCTGGGCTGTGGGGGGGTTGATCATGAGCCTCATTTGGATGCTGGGCTGTGGGGGTTGCTCTGGAGCCTCATTTGGATGCTGTGCTGTGGGGGTTGCTCTGCGGAGCCTCATTTGGATGCTGGGCTGTGGGGGGGTTGCTCTGCGGAGCCTCGTTTGGATGCTGTGCTGTGGGGGGTTGCTCTGGAGCCTCATTTGGATGCTGGGCTGTGGGGGGTTGCTCTGCATGAGCCTCATTTGGATGCTGGGCTGTGGGGGTTGCTCTGGAGCCTCATTTGGATGCTGTGCTGTGGGGGGTTGCTCTGCGAGCCTCATTTGGATGCTGGGCTGTGGGGGGTTGCTCATGGAGCCTCATTTGGATGCTGGGCTGTGGGGGTTGCTCTGCGAGCCTCATTTGGATGCTGGGCTGTGGGGGGTCAAAATGCGGTGCCTGTTTGGATGCTATTTACACACACACACACACACACACACACACAGCGTTTTTCATTTGGATGCTGGGCGTGGGGGGTTGTTTAAAATGCTTTTGGAAATTGGGCTGAGTTGTTGATGAAAACGAAAGCCCTTCATTTGTATAATCTCTCCTTGATCCTCTGTGGGGGGTTCTCTCTCTCTCTGTTTGTATCTTTCTTCCTCTTTTTTATGTTCCAGCATAAATAGACTGGGTCTGTCTGCCAAAAGAATGTGAGACGGTGGGTACAGAAATAAAAAAAAGAGTTCCTCTCAAATGAAGTTTGGTTTACAGAGGGATAGAGAGAGAGAGAGAGAGAGAGAGAGAGAGAGAGAGAGAGAGAGAGAGAGGGGGGAGGGAGAGAGAGAGAGAAGAGGAGAGAGACCTCAGGGATGCTGGGGAGAGGGGGAAGGAAGGGGAGAGAGAGGGACTGTGCTGAGAGAGAGAGAGAGGGAGGGGAGAGAGAGGAAGGAGAGAGGCATTGTCATCTTGCACAGTGATAGACTAGAGGACAATTAGAGGACACGGGCAAACAGCACAAGAAAAATATCAAATAAGTCCCTGGATGACACAGATTGAAACTACAGGTCTTTCTTCATGTCTCTCTTTGGATGCTGTGCTGTGGTGCAGGGCTGCCCTCCCAGGGCGCAGGATTGTGGCCGGTGCCTCATCAAGGACACTCATAATTAGATATATAAATGAAGTGACATTTGCTCGCTCGCTTGCTCACTTACTTGCCTGCCAGCCCGGGCCACGCTGCTCCCAAGGGTGAAGTTCTGAACTGTGACAAAGACTCCATCACGCAGCTTTCACAGCACACTCGCTGCGGGAGATCGCAGCTTTTTAGTTTTGAAACGATCCACTAACTTCTTAATCCTATAACAATACGTGGGACACACGTACAGCGCCCCTCAATATCTCTACTGTAGATTCAATAACTGGGAATTATTGGATAAGCCCTTATAAAGGTATAACACAGTATTGTTGCTTTTGCAGTGTTCCCATGCTTTTCCCACGGCTATACTGCCCATTTTTTATTAATGTTTATTAATATGCTTTCCCAGACCTCTCTGTGCTTTACAATGCTTCCCTATGCTTACCCAGACCTCTCTGTGCTTTACAATGCTTCCCTATGCTTTACCAGACCTCTCTGTGCTTTACAATGCTTCCCTATGCTTTACCAGACCTCTCTGTGCTTTTACAATGCTTCCCTATGCTTTACCAGACCTCTCTGTGCTTTTACAATGCTTCCCTATGCTTTACCAGACCTCTCTGTGCATTTTTTATTAATGCTTCCCTATGCTTTACCAGACCTCTCTGTGCTTTACAATGCTTCCCTATACTTTACCAGACCTCTCTGTGCTTTTACAATGCTTCCCTATGCTTTACCAGACCTCTGTGCTTTACAATGCTTCCCTATGCTTTACCAGACCTCTCTGTGCTTTACAATGCTTGCCTATGCTTCCCCATCCCTCTCTGTGCTTTACAATGCTTCCTATGCTTTTACCAGACCTCTCTGTGCTTTACAATGCTTCCCTATGCTTTTACCAGACCTCTCTGTGCTTTTACAATGCTTCCCTATGCTTTACCAGACCTCTCTGTGCTTTACAATGCTTCCCTATGCTTTACCATCCCTCTGTGCTTACAATGCTTCCCTATGCTTTACCAGACCTCTCTGTGCTTTCCAATGCTTGCCTATGCTTTACCATCCCTCTGTGCTTTACAATATACTTTACCAGACCTCTGTGCTTCCACAATTTACCCTATGCTTTACCAGACCTCTCTGTGCTTTCCAATGCTTCCCTATGCTTTACCATCCCTCTCTGTGCTTTACAATGCTTCCCTGTGCTTTACCAGACCTCTCTGTGCTTTACAATGCTTCCCTATGCTTCCCCATCCCTCTCTGTGCTTTCCAATGCTTCCCCATCCCTCTCTGTGCTTTACAATGCTTGCCTATGCTTTCGCTGTGTTTTATTACACCTTGCTGTGCTTTTGCTGTGGTCCACTTGTATAAGGGAGGGCCCATCACCGCCTCACTGATTTCAGTATTTGTCTGTTTTTCATGTGTAAGTCAGATAGGGAATTAAAGAGCAGGCCATGTGCTCTGCAGTGTGAAAAAGCTACTGTGAAGACCAATTACTGCCACGCGAAACAAAGAGCTATTGATTAGCACCGTTCTAGTCAGAGTTCAGAATCACAAAGTTTCAGCCTCTTTCGTGATCCTGTACTTCGTTAACCTCCTCGGTCCTATCGCTCAGCACACCGAACATTCTTCATTTGAAATGGCGGCGCCACTGTGAGCCAGAGAGCTCTCGGGCACGGCCGTTCAGAAGAGCGACCGATCAAGACTGCGGGGCTCCAAACATCCGCTCTGAATGTTTTCTGTTCTCAAGTAAAGCAAATGACGCGTTTCACAGCCACACTGCACGTCTCTTAACAGCCCTGGTCTCAGGGCAAAGCGCTAAGCTGGAACCACAGAGGCGCCATAATTACAATTGAATGCCGTGCTCAGGAAGCAGCAGCAGCAGCCCTGGCAGTTTGTATCCGACCCCCTCCCTCGCCCCCCAAACACACCTGGCTTTCCTTTGCTTCTTACGAGATAAAACAGTGGCGACGCTCCTCCTAACATCTCCTGTGAAAGGCATTTCCAATCCCACACGTCTAGCGCTCTGTCTGCTCTGTAGCGCTAATTAGCTGCTCCCTCCAAGAAGTCCTGCTGCCACTCGCTATTCACACAGAAAAACACAACAAGCCAAGAAAAAACAAAAAAGCAATGCAACACAACAGAAGAAAACTGTGATTCTGTTCTGTGTTGTTTAAATTCAAAGAAGACTAAACGCAGTACAGCAGATGTAGACCAAACAGAAAGAAAAAAAAGGTTTTGTTTGTCCTCTGTCTATTGCCAGGGTGTATGCCTGCAAGGGGCAAATGTGGATTTCTCTTCAGTACAGTCAGCTATCAGCTATGTGTGAGTGTGTGTGCGTATGTGTGTCTGTGTGTGTGTGTCTGTGTCTGTGTGTGTGGGGGGGACGACATGAAAGCTTTCTGCCACACACAGCACTCATAACCAAGTTAAAAGGTATTTAAAAATAAAAGAAGGGTGGTTTTAGGATTGCCCTTGGGAACTGCAGCTCTAAACACAGAAAACGAACATCAAAAAAACACGCCACAAAAACAGAATAGAAAGCGCAAGGTTGCCGGTCAGTACAGTCCGAGTGTCCACCTCCCAGCCCCCATAACATGTCTTAAGAGCATAACGAACGAGGGGAGTCCATTCGGCCATCCGTGCTCCCCCCCGGTGACTAGCAGCTGATTGATCTCAGAATACTACACAGAACAAAGCTGATGAGGAAGGAGGTTTGTATCTGAAGATGACAGCATTAAGATCAGGCACTGTTTAAATAGACCTGTAAAACAGGAAAGATACGATTTCAATACCATGAAGCACAGGGAGGGAGGGAGGTGTGAAAGAACACAACACTGCAATCCAGAGGACTAAACTGAGAGAGCATCAGGTACTGGGGCCTCAAGCGTGTTCATTTTGTGATCTTTTCATCCATCCCTGCAAAGATAAAGGAAGGCTGGGAGAGCTATTGAACTGAGTCAACCGGAAAAGATTCCACACACGAGCAGCACCGCAGCAAAAAGTTGATTTAAGACCATTTTATACCATCGTGCTTCAGTGTGCAAAACTCTCCCAGACAACACTGTCACACTGGGTACCATGCAGGCTCCAGTCAATCCAGGGGTTAATTGCTGAAGCCGCGAGAGAGTTCTCCAGTCAATGCCAGCTCTCACAGCACAGGCAGGTGTGAGCGAGGGGCCGGCGCGGCGACCAGCAAGGAGAGGGGACAAAACGGGAGGAAACCAGATAGGCAGCTAAAAACAGAAGGAACACAGCGTTCCCATGAAACCCGAACAACTCAAACGCAAAACACAGGAGAGGAAAAATATCTGTACAAAACACCTGAACCCCCCAGGAAAGCCAGGACGCTTTCGATTAAAGAATCGTGTTTATAAAACTGCGGCAAAAGTGTTACTGAAGGCTTTGAGGGGTTTTAACACTGGTGACAAATTAAAGCTTCAAGTCATGAAGTGACTGATTGCATCAACCTGGATTAAAAACCACAACGCTGTTTAGTGCTGATCCCAGTTAATCTGGGAGTAGGCTTTAATCTTGGATAAAGACTTGTTTAAACGTGTATTGATTTTAAACGAGGATTACACCTAAACCTTGGTTTCAGGCTGTGTGCATCATGACTATAATCCTTGATTTAATCTGGGTTAGTGTTAATCCACGTTGGAGCAACCCACCCTTAATGTTTCTTATTTTATAACACAGTTATTATTCTGGTAATGTGAATGCTGCTGTTTATAACACGTTTACGGGTGCATCGCAGATGGTTATAACTGAAGTGCTGCAGTAAAGCCCTGCTTCTGATAATAAATCGGGTTACAAACACATTTGTTTTGGAGCTTGTGGTTTAAATCCGAGCATGCTGAAGGTCCTTAGCCACTGTACCAACCACAGCAAACATGAAATCATCTGTTTGACCACGTTTGTTTTTGATTGAGGACCCTAAAAAAACCAGAAACTGCTAAGTATGCTTTTACCACTTGTCCAGCATGAGAGTGTTTTTATTCGATTATTTTCTCCTTCAAGTCCCCCCCCCCCCAGAGGCCTCAAATCAGTAAACAAGATACGAGAGGGCTCCGGCAATTTAAAAAACCATTTGCTGCGTCCCTGTTCAAATTAATGCTTTGTGAGCCTATTATATTGTGCCTCTTCAACAGAAGACAGGAAATGACTTGAGGATGGAGTCTGTGGTTCTCTGCCTCTCAGCCCTCCCCCCTCCTCACAGCTGGTTTATTAAATGGGGCCGGCCACACGATACAGCTTGGTAGTCCCGGGCACTCCTCGACCACAGAACAGCAGGTCTGGTTCTCTCATTCAAAACCAGGGCTAGCAGTCCCAGTACCCACACACAGCTTCATCTGCCAGGATTTCTGTTCTAATTGCAGGGCTGCTCCTGCGTGCCAGCGTTTTAAGAGATAGTTTCCCGGTCGTTCTCATAATTTCCTGTAATGTATTTCGTTTCTTTTATTTTCCCAAACCACAGCTGGGCTGTAACTGCGGCCGGGAACACAGAACGCCATAAAAATACAACAGCAACAACAACAACAACAACAACGCACAAGAACGATAACGCACAACAACAACGCACAAGAAAATACAAGAAATAACGCAACAACAACAACAAGAACGATAACGCACAACAACAACGCACAAGAACGATAACGCACAACAACAACACACAAGAACGATAACGCACAACAACAACGCACAAGAACGATAACGCACAAGAACGATAACGCACAACAACAACGCACAAGAACGATAACGCACAACAACAACGCACAAGAACAATAACGCACAACAACAACGCACAAGAACGATAACGCACAACAATAGCATCACTGTAAACAGATTGTGAACAAATCGTGCCCACCCGTTTGATCTGTCAACTACACCCCCCCCTCGTGCCTCTCCGGTCTGTCAGCCGATTCCCACACCTGTAACAAAAACAAAAAATAACAATCTCTCCAAACTGCAAAGTCAAACGTTTCGAGGGATATTAATATTGTAGCTGGCCGGGCACATCTTGTCAATCTGTATCTGAATAGTCTTTTCCTTTTTATTGGGTTCGGGGTAACGCATGCTACAGCTGCCCGCCTGAGGCCAGCTCATTTTGGAAAGCGTGTGTTTCTATATGACACTAAGAGAAGGCTGCGAGGTGAGACACTGGGCTGCACAGATTGAAACAAGCCTGAGATTTATATCGCAGCTCTGCTGGAGTTGTCAGGAGCTGATTCGACACCGACGCCACAGCTGGATTTCAGATCCCTGACTTCCGTGTTCTGTAAATTCTGACGCAGATACACGGCACCGAAATGCTCATTTGACTTGTTTCCTTTTTAATGCACAAATCAAAGTTACACATATTTTGGTGAACTAATCCTGTTGCATGTATGTTTATCTGATCTAGCGCTGGATTCGAGCGAGAGGCGCAAGGCACCTTGACTGTAGAGCATTTTACAGCAGCGGGGAGTCCAGCTGGATCACTTGGTTTGTAGGAGCGATCCCGGGATAACCACAGACAACCTCCAGCTGTATCCTGGAGGGGTATAAGGCTGATCACGTCAACACCTTAGAGCGGACACAATGCACAACCTCTTACTGGAGATTGCCATGGTGCTGTTCTGCGTTGTTCACACTGCACTAATGCTTACACGCTTGAGTGTTTCTGCAGCAAAGATCGCCCCGCACTGTCTTCAGCATCTGAATCGCTTCCAACTTCTTCACGATTAATAGCGAGCCTCTCTGTATCTGCAATCTCACAGAATCAGCTCTGCATTTGTACAACCTTTTCCAGCCTGCCGTTATAAATGACACCCACTCCAGCGTTTCAATGGCCTGGCTATACTCCAGCTTTTGTTCTGTTCGAGAGCGGGCCACGCATTATTATGCAAAAGAGCCGCTGCTTTAAATTACATCAGCCAATTCAATTAACTCGTTTGATATGAATACATTTACATTTAAACCTGCTGTGCATCTGGAAACAAAACAAAAAGCGCCTTGTTGAGACCGTACTAATTGTAAAGATCGCGTTAGTGTTTGAGAGAGCCACGGGGCCCGTCACCCCACTGTGCATTAGCGTTCGGTTCGGGATCGCTTTCGCGTGTTCACCTTCGCGGTGTCTCGTTGACCTCTCCTCTGCGCTGCCCCCAGGGGTTTTGAATCGCTGGCAGTCTGTTTTTCTCGTTCGCTCCCAGTCAGTACTTGGGCTCGGTCATCCCTTAAAACAGACTCTAGCAAGCAAAACACTTCCATAAATGGGGGGGGGCAGGCTAAATTGGCAATCAATGAAGCAATTCAGCCACATGTTTACGTGGAGGGTTGGCCTGTCTCATTGAAGGGGACTGAACCACAATTATCCAAAAAGACACACTCTACACATTCCTACAATACTACTACTACTACTAATAATAATAATTGTATACACAGTTTCCCCACGACGTCTCATTTGAGATGCATTAACTGCACTGTCACGTGCGTCAGGCTTGTCGATGGTATTCCTGCGTGGAGCGCAGGGAGAGCGAATGGTAATGCCTCCTTCACTGTTCCATACTAAAAAGGTTCCGAGAACAATGGCTCTTTCGAAGGGCATCGCTCTTTCTATTGGCACAGCAGCCGATGCTTTGTCTCTCTCTGCTCAACATGAGTCACCTCTCTGTAGGGCAGACTTGGAGCTCGGCCGCCAAACCGTTCTATCACTTCAAAAAAGAAATGAAGATTACAAACAGACTAGAAGCGTGCCCTGGCAAGTGATTGTGCTGCTAATATAGCTTAATCTATTACAGGGGAGCGCTTTGCTCCGGTAGTCTGGGCGAGTTTCGTCCCCCCCCCCCCCCCCGACGAGCTGACCAGCTGACCGCTTGTTGCCAACAGCACCAGGAATCAATCTGCAACATCTGGGCTGCGTCCGATTTAAGTAACGTTACGGTAACGCTGAGCTGAAATACTGCGAGAGACGCAGAGAGGGGAATATCGGAACAGGGACTGTTGCTTTAATGGCAAGTTAGCAGCACGTCAATGAGCTTCTGTGCTGTGGGCATGCCTAAAATGCATGAGAAAGCTTCGCATTCTGAAAGCACAGGGGATATAAAACGTGTGAGACTAGGCATGCCTCAGATAGGGCTTCAGCCGCAGCTAAAAAGTCCCAGTTGGATCTCCCAGCTCCTTCTCACCATTCCAGTGCTGCTCGGGTGACAAGTCCACGGTTTTAGATCATTGGTTATTCTCCGTGCAACAAGGACAGGCTGGGTTTTTTTTTTGTTTCCTTGAAGAGATTGGATCCCCTAACATTTCTTTCATTCTCTCTTTCCTGACCTTTAAAGCAACAAAGGAGACAGGCTTGAGTGGAGTTTGTTTCTGTTGTTCTGTATTGCATTACATCAAGGCTTGTCTCTGATCGCCCGTGCAACAAATACAAAATAACTGACACAAAAACGAGCGGCCCGTGGGATACGGGGAGGATGAGCCCCCAATCTCCCGGCTCCCTGTTTCTGTATCCGTTCATTTCAAAACTGCAGGAAGCACGGGAAGACGGGCAGGCGTCTCGACAGCACGGCTTCACCAGCATCTTCAGCGTCTGTTGTTTGTTTTTGTTCTCGTCTGTCTGGTTCGTCTTGCGATTCAGCCAGCGATGTCTTGTGATGTGAGGTTCGATCCTCCGACACTATTAACACGAATCAATAAAACGTAAATCGGTGTTTGCTCAGATGCGGGGATGCTTTGAAAGGGATCCCTCCTCCCTCTCTCAGTTAATTTAACTGAAACTGTAACTTCTTCAGATAAGCAAACTGACAGCAGCAGCTTGGGCTCTGAGATTGGAGCTGTCAGGGCCGAGGGGCAGCGTGTCAATTAAACACACACTCCCATCACATCAGCACCTCCGCGGCTGCCTCCGCATTGATCCGTCTCACTGGCACTTTGTTTGTCTGGCTGTCTGTTTTTATGCATCTTTTAACTTTCCTGTTTACTGCGTGCATCACTAAGACCAGTCCTGTTCTGTCCATAGCTGTCCCATCCACTGAACCCTCTGTGTCCTGCTCTGTCCCATTCACTGAACCCTCTCAGTCCTGCTCTGTCCATAGCTGTCCCCTCCACTGAACTCTCAGTCCTGCTCTTTCCGCTCCACTGAACTCTCAGTCCTGCTCTGTCCCCTCCACTGAACCCTCTCAGTCCTGCTCTGTCCCATCCCCTGTACCCTCTCAGTCCTGCTCTGTCCACAGCCGTCCCATCCTGTGCTCCAGATCCTCTTAAAGGCTGCTGTGCTTCTTTCTAATGAGCTCTGACATTCAGATTGTAAGCTCTGGAGCTGGAGAGGTGAAAGCCAGCTGCATTCACCTCTCTATCGGGGATACCTGCCCTTTTTCTTTTCAATACTTCCTCTTGTTCCCAATGTTCAGCTGGAGAAGCGCCCTGCTGTGAAATCACCTGCAATTCATGATCCATTTCCCTCCCATCCATATAATAACCCCTCCAATAAGTCAGACCAAATGAAGCGTCTCGCATCTGAAGCTGCTATTAGCAAGCTCTTCGAATAATAATGAAACGCAAACACCAGGAAACGCGTGCTGGGATCAGCAGGAACAATCTCATTTAACAAAGTAAAAAAAAAAAAAAACTTTAATTATGCTGCTGGAACTTTGCTAAGGAGTGTAACGCTGGTTAGAAAATAACACCCCCTCCCTCCCTCCCCCCCCCCCTCCCTCTGCAAACAAATTAGCAATAAATAATGAAAGGCCTTGTTTAATTATTGCAATATCATTGAGATTTTACAATTCAGGTCACTCTTTCAGAGAGCAGAAATATCTAGTCTGCAGCAGCACTTGGGCTGATAACTCACAGAGGAGGACACATGACTCACCTTACTACACTCAATGGAAATGAAAATACTGTGTATCTATCTATCTATCTATCTACAGTATCTACACACACACACACACATCTATCTAAACCAGACTGCTATACAGCACTAACACTGTATGTATATAGATATATATATATATATAGATAGATAGATAGATAGATATGAGAGAGAGAGCGAGAGGTTGTGGACGACTATCCTCAGGTTTAACCCTAAATTAAACAATATAGAAATATTCACTCAGCACCCATGAAAATACACTGAGGAAGGCATTAACCTTAAAACCCCAACCCCAACTCAACCCTTGTGGGGGAGCGGGGCGCTGTGGGGTGGGGGTGCGGCGCTATGGGGGAGCGCGATGCTGTGGGTGAGCGCGGTGCTTTGAAATGTCGTTCCAGCTGTGTGGATGAGAAGGAATCCTCCAGGCTGTGATTGCAAAGTTATCAGGAGTGTCAGACTAACCCAGCTCCCCATCTGCAACCCTGATGAGGACGGATACAGAGCAGATGAGAGCATTCTCCCACACTGCACTGCACTGGCCCAAACTTACTTCACACTTTCAACAGGAAACAAAGTGAGGCTTTGTTCTATTTGAAATCGAGTCCCTTACTGTACAAGGGAGCTGCGTCTTTAAAACACTGAACCCTGAGAGCTCTCGTTCACTCTGACAGACAGCGGAGGACTAAAGCATTGTTTCATTCCTTATGTGAACCCCTCCCTGTCCCTCTGTTCCTTCCCTGTGGGAATGCTAATGATCCCCACAGTCTGCAACACAAACAGGGCTCTGCATGAGCCACTGCTGATGAAAGCTGGGGCTGCAGGACTTCAGCTCCACACTTCACAGGTGCACTTTCATTTTCAAAAGAATATTTTACAGCATGTTTTGTTTTTATTGTCTAAGGAAGAATAACGACCCTACTATAAATTCACAGTGTTCATTACCGTGGTAGTCCCCTCCCCTCCCCATTAGCTTTGCTGTTATCAGGGGGAGGCGGTCTCCCAGTCCAGGGCTCTAACCCGTTATGTCTGTTTACGCGAGTCCTGTAATGTTGTGGAGGATGTAGCCGGCGACTGAAAACAAAGAGCGTGACAGAGAATTCTGATTGCCAATATTTTTCACTGGTGCCGGCAGATTTGGTTGCATTTGATCCCAGAGTATCTGCGCTCGGAGCATAAATACATAATAAAACAAAAATGAAAGTGCCGAGCCGATCTGGAGAGTGCTGCATCTGTCTCAGCGCTGCCACGAAACCGCTTGCAGCAAACAGCAAGCCATTCATATTGATGCTGGTTAAGCAAACTGCCAGTGTCGTTAACATAACTCAAGTAACTGCCACTACAGCACAGCTTTAGCAGGGGGAGAAATATTATGCCAGCACAAAACTGCAAGAGTATTAACAAAGAAAAAGGTTAATTCAATCACAGCACCCTTATAAAAAAATAAAAGGACGGCCGAGTGTGGTACAGCAGGGTGAAAGCTTGGGAGAGGGTTTCCTGTGGCAGTGCAGCAGACGCACAGCCAGGGAGAAACACAGGACACACAGCTTTCTGCCACTTCATCGTGGTTAAAAGAGCTGGGCTTTATCAAGGGGCTTCGACAACAACCCTCCCGAATTCATACAAATCTCTGTATCGGATCTGACAGTAACTGGCGGGTGAAGCAGTCGGCTACAAAAGGTGATTTAACATTGAATCCAGGTTTGGCTGTGCTGCACAAGGCCCTGGCTAGGACTGCCCACCAATAATGTGTGCGAGTCAGCCGATTAAAACATGTGGTGCAGTCTTCCGTGTCTCACAACGGCTTCACCTGCAATACCGAATCTCATCCAGACCTCACAGAGTCGGAAGAGGTCAGGGGAAGTCCATGCTGTCTCTGTTCTATCTTCACTTGATCCTAGAGAGCCGTGTTTATGGTGCCATTAAAACAGCAGGATAACACACAATAACAAATACGTCCCCCCTCCCCTTGTCTCCCCTACACCCGTGCAGGAGGGATGAGCCATGAGCTCAGAGTGGCGGAAACGACAGTTCTTTCAAGAAATAAATAATATATAAAGCACTGCCCAGGAAGCCCAGCTCATGAGTTTCCCTCCATTACTAAGATCAGCAGGGTGAAGCTGGTGCAGTTTGAATACATTAGAGAGACTCCGTTCACAGACTGTGGCAGAACGGCGATGCAGCTCTGTACTGTGAATCTCTGAAGACTCCCGGGTAATTGAATTTCCCCCGAGAGTTGCTTGTTTATGCCACAACAAACCGAAATTAGATCAAGAACATTTTGAAAAATGAAATGCCTGTTTTTAAGCAATGTTTTTTTTTAAAACCAAAGAAAGACACGCATACACAAAACAAGCCAAATGACACCCGCGCGCACACACCCTGTCCCTAACCTCGTACTGCAACCCTGATCAAACACACAACCCTCCGAAAGCAGACACGAGGAGGCTGCTCATTCTCCATAACAATAACCTGTCTGTAACATGTCCTTTCTGCATCAACTAAAACCACATTGTAATGCCACAGAATTAGCGTGAGAAATCCTAATCGTGGAGGAGAATGCTTGAAGAATTCAAACGTATTTGAAGAGCATCCCCCATGAACTCCTGACCCGAGTCCTGATCACTCTAATCTGGGTTTCATTCCCACTCCACAAACGAGGGGCAGAGGGACGGCGCTGAAACTGGTCTTGACCGCGTCAGGCGCACGTTTCTTTTTGTCGGTTTCCGACAAGCCAGCGTTCTGCTCCTGCACGCTTCAGCCCCTATTGAAATGCACGCTGCCCTGCATGCTGTGCCGCTGTCGGGGACGACGCATCGAGGCAGCTCCAGCCCCAGCCCCTTGCAGGCTTAATAAACGAAGCCAGCATTTCAGAGCGGAAAGGACCTCCGAAATCAAATGAAAGTCTTGCGGGTGTTGCCAGCAATTACACTGAAACTTGTTTTACTTGTCAGCTTTAATGAGGTGATTTGTCTGGCGTGAATGTAAGACGTCTGGCTGAAGGAGATAATAGGTGGTAATAGTGTCGCTCGCGCCTGCACCTAACCCTTTTAAAAACTCATTTTCACTCCAATGACAAAATAAACACGCAGCTTTCCTTTCCCTTCCCAAACGATGCCCATCGGCATTGCAACAGCGCCACCACCTGGGCAACGCAATGTTTTTGAAACGGTAGTTTAGGTTTACTGCAGATAGTGCGAACCTTTACAAAACCTGACAATGGCATCTCGTTTAGACCTAACTACTTCTCCGGAGCTCATCTGTACCCTTTTTCTCGTCTGCTTTCACAGAAACCCCGATCGGCGCTAATCTGGGACTGCCTAATGTTACCTGAGAGCAGTGCCAGTGGGGGTAGGGGCTTGAAGTCATCGCTGGAATAAAACCTGTCAGGCTGTCCTCACAGAAGAAGCTCGCTTGACAAAATGCCTGAGCAAAAGGCTTGCAGCAAGCTATGAGATTGGAAACTCCACTCCGGACGGTGCTGTGCGATGCCCTCGGCTGCGGTTTCGCGAGGAACGGCTAATGAGTCGTCCCTTTGCTCGCTCGCTGGAGGGCAAGCTGAGCGTTTCTCAATCTCCTCTGTCAGTCCTTCTGTAAGCAGCAGCCAGCCAGAATCCCATTTCATCCTGTGAGCTTAAATACAATCAAAAAGTACCCCGTGGGCTCGATCCGAGTCCAAGATAAAACTGCTTCTTTTTCCACTTGTTCTACCCCACTGATACAGAAAATGAGGTTTGTCTGTGGGGGAACTGAAGTGCACAAATAACTCCCCCCAGCTCCCTTCCGTACCCACCCCCTCTCCACACACGCCATTCTTGAGGGCTTCAGTGCAAATCAGGGAGCTAGCTTTGCAGTTTGAATCACCAGGTTTTTCAAAGCGTAGTTACAGGTCCTATGAGGTTACCTTGAAGTTCCAGCTTCAGTACACAGTATACTGGAACAGAAACACTACTGGGGGGGGGGACAAATTAGACCCTTAACATTGCAACCCACACCTCCGGAGGTGAAAGGCAGGAGAGGACAGTAACTCAGCCCGCAGGTGGGAGATGCTTGTGAGAGTTACTCCACATTGGAGCCGAGACCTCCAGAGGGGAGCAGCAGGAGAATCAGACCACTGCTGTGCACCGAGCCCCCCAAAAGCAAGTCCTTCTGTACATTATTATTATTATTATTATTATTATTACTACTACACCCAGAGCTTGTCCTCATCAACACCAGCGCTGTAGTGGAAGCTGTAGTTGTACTTGGACCAGATTAATTCAGACGTTTTTATAGAAAAAGCTTAAAAATAGCACAGCGGTTATTGAAAAGCCAGGGGCAAAACAGTGACATGATCAATTCAAATTTAATTAAAATGTATCTAAACGCTGGATCAAAGCATAATAAATTCTGTACAGTAAGAACTCAAGGGTTCTTTCTGTCTTTATATATTTTTTTTTTCGTTTCCTTCTTTACACTCAAGACCGCTTTCTTTCTCAGTGCTTAAGGTTTTATTTTGGATTTCCATTGAAGGCTGTTTGTTTATTTAGCATCAGCTGCAGAGTCACTTACAATTACGTCTCACCTGAAAGACGGAGCACAAGGAGGTTAAGTGACTTGCTCAGGGTCACACAATGAGTCAGTGGCTGAGTGGGATTTGAACCGGGGACCTCCTGGTTACAAGCCCTTTTCTTTAACCACTGGACCACACAGCCTGCAGCCTGGGGAGCTTTCCTGTGCGTTTAACCCTGTAACCCTCACCCTTTAACCTTCTCCAGGCACGGTCAGGGGTCGCTGTGGGCAATGCCTTCTCCTACGTACACATCTGCAATTCATGTTTATTCCAGTTTAACCCCACTCCTCCTCCCCCCTCCCGATTCCCACAAAAGCAAACCCTGCCTCCGATTTTTCGTTCCTTGCGTTGGTCTGTTATTTTCAGTTAGGGAGCCTTATCAAAGCTACCTACCCATTCGCTGAATACAGAATGAGAAAAAGATAAGAACTCTCGAGATATAGCCTGGTGCATTTTCTCCGGTCTTTCTTGTAACTTATTCCCCACCCCCAATATGCTGCAGGCTATGAATACAGTACATGGTGATAATTTGAAAAATAACAAGTTGCCTGCGTATCTGTGGGCTCCTGCTCACATCGATAAGAAATGTATGTGTGGAAACTGCTCCAGCAACACAGCAAGCTAGCACCGTTAAAATAATAATAACCCACCTCTGTGCAGAACCTGTCACATCAGTTTTAAAAAAAAAGATGAAAAACAGGATTTGAACTCATTGATTTTATCTCTACGCTCGTTCATTCGTTTTGCCATTTTGTGACGTCGCTCTCTGACTCTCAAGTTCATCGACAGAAACAGCACCTGCGTGCTCCGGCTCGCTGGAAGTGTGCTTTCTGTGTGAAAACGTGAACTCGGCAAAGTGTAATACTCTCTGCTGTGCTTTCACTGTGCTGTATTACTCTCTGCTGTGCTTTGTGCTTTCACTGTGCTGTGCTTTTCACTGTGCTGTATTACTCTGCTGTGCTTTCACTGTGCTGTATTACTCTCTGCTGTGCTTTCACTGTGCTGTGTTACTCTGCTGTGCTTTCACTGTGCTGTGTTACTCTGCTGTGCTTTCACTGTGTGCTCTCTGCTGTGCTTTCACTGTGCTGTGTTACTCTCTGCTGTGCTTTCACTGTGCTGTGTTACTCTCTGCTGTGCTTTCAGTGTGCTGTATTACTCTGCTGTGCTTTCACTGTGCTGTATTACTCTCTGCTGTGCTTTCACTGTGCTGTGTTACTCTGCTGTGCTTTCACTGTGCTGTATTACACTCTGCTGTGCTTTCACTGTGCTGTATTACTCTCTGCTGTGCTTTCACTGTGCTGTATTACTCTCTGCTGTGCTTTCACTGTGCTGTATTACTCTCTGCTGTGCTTTCACTGTGCTGTGTTACTCTCTGCTGTGCTTTCACTGTGCTGTGTTACACTCTGCTGTGCTTTCACTGTGCTGTGTTACTCTCTGCTGTGCTTTCACTGTGCTGTGTTACTCTGCTGTGCTTTCACTGTGCTGTGTTACTCTCTGCTGTGCTTTCACTGTGCTGTTACTCTGCTGTGCTTTCACTGTGTTGTGTTACTCTCTGCTGTGCTTTCACTGTGCTGTGTTACTCTGCTGTGCTTTCACTGTGCTGTGTTACCTCTGCTGTGCTTGTGTTACTCTGCTGTGCTTTCACTGTGCTGTGTTACTCTGCTGTGCTTTCACTGTGCTGTATTACTCTCTGCTGTGCTTTCACTGTGCTGTTACTCTGCTGTGCTTTCACTGTGTTGTGTTACTCTGCTGTGCTTTCACTGTGCTGTTACTCTGCTGTGCTTTCACTGTGCTGTGTTACACTCTGCTGTGCTTTCACTGTGCTGTATTACTCTCTGCTGTGCTTTCACTGTGCTGTGTTACTCTCTGCTGTGCTTTCACTGTGCTTTCACTGTGCTGTATTACTCTCTGCTGTGCTTTCACTGTGCTGTATTACTCTCTGCTGTGCTTTCACTGTGCTGTGTTACTCTCTGCTGTGCTTTCACTGTGCTGTGTTACACTCTGCTGTGCTTTCACTGTGCTGTGCTGTGTTACTCTCTGCTGTGCTTTCACTGTGCTGTATTACTGTGTTCACTCTGCTGTGCTTTCACTGTGCTGTATTACTCTCTGCTGTGCTTTCACTGTGCTGTATTACTCTCTGCTGTGCTTTCACTGTGCTGTATTACTCTCTGCTGTGCTTTCACTGTGCTGTGTTACTCTCTGCTGTGCTTTCACTGTGCTGTGCTTTTTCTCTCTGTGCTTTCACTGTGCTGCATTACTCTCTGCTGTGCTTTCACTGTGCTGTATTACTCTCTGCTGTGCTTTCACTGTGCTGTGTTACTCTCTGCTGTGCTTTCACTGTGCTGTATTACTCTCTGCTGTGCTTTCACTGTGCTGTATTACTCTCTGCTGTGCTTTCACTGTGCTGTATTACTCTCTGCTGTGCTTTCACTGTGCTGTATTACTCTCTGCTGTGCTTTCACTGTGCTGTATTACACTCTGCTGTGCTTTCACTGTGCTGTATTACTCTCTGCTGTGCTTTCACTGTGCTGTATTACTCTCTGCTGTGCTTTCACTGTGCTGTGTTACTCTCTGTGCTGTTACTCTCTGCTGTGCTTTCACTGTGTATTACTCTCTGCTGTGCTTTCACTGTGCTGTATTACACTCTGCTGTGCTTTCACTGTGCTGTTACACTCTGCTGTGCTTTCACTGTGCTGTGTTACTCTCTGCTGTGCTTTCACTGTGCTGTGTTACTCTCTGCTGTGCTTTCACTGTGCTGTGTTACTCTGCTGTGCTTTCACTGTGGGGAACTTTAAGGGGATTTCTGCTCTCTGCTGAAGTGGAGCTCAGGGGCTAAGGCGTGGTAAACAGGACCTCACATTACCGTAATATATAATACAATTGTCTTTTTGTTATTTATGAACTAAGACATGCTTGCCTATTGAATTCTTTTGAGCCCATTCATCATGAATAGGTCAGTTGTTTGTTGTTTTTTTTACAGTGTGCAAGTTTGTATTTAAATTATTTATATGAGACTCATAATGAGATCTGTGCATCGGGCATTTGCATAAAATAAATAAGGTGTCAGTGCAGCGAGGCTGGAAACGCTGAACGCAGTGCCGTCTTCCTATTGGTCATGGTCCTGTGTGTGGCACAGCTTTTATATTCTTCATGTTTCCTTTCCCTGCTCAAACCCGCACACGCACACACACACACGCACGCGCACACACACACACACAGACACACACACACACACACACACAGACACACACACACAGACACACACACACAGACACACACACACACACACGACAATGTCGGGGGGTCAAGCAGTAATTATTATTATTACTGTGTGTTTTAAGCTGTCTCTAAAGATGCTTAACACTGTTCTATATATTTTTTTAAATGGAAGGAAAAAAATATTCCGGGGCGCCCAACACAGGAATGTGGCATTTCAAGAATCCTGATAGGAAGCAGCCTGTTCACCCACACTAACAGGGCCATTAGCCAATTCATTTGAGGAATTACACTGGAGAACGAGCGAGGCAGCCTCTCTCTCTCACACACTCACTGACACACACACACTCACACAGAGCGATAGGTTCCTGTTCACTGACCTTTCTTTAAACAAAACTCTACAAACTAGCCATGCTTCTCCAGCAGCATTGCATCCACACAGAGAGCAGAGACTGCACACATATTCCATGACACCCCAGTAATGAGGGTTTATAATAACATGACACACTTACTGGAGGGTCCTGCCTGCACGCTCTCTCTCTCTCTCAAATTCAACTTCAACATCAAATGCTTTATTAGCATGACAAGCAGAACAAGTATTGCCAAAGCTACAACACAATACACAAACCCACACTAGAACAGATCCCACACAATACACAAACCCACACTAGAACAGATCCCACACAATACACAAACCCACACTAGAACAGATCCCACACAATACACAAACCCACACTAGAACAGATCCCACACAATACACAAACCCACACTAGAACAGATCCCACACAATACACAAACCCACACTAGAACAGATCCCACACAATACACAAACCCACACTAGAACAGATCCCACACAATACACAAACCCACACTAGAACAGATCCCCACAATACACAAACCCACACTAGAACAGATCCCACACAATACACAAACCCACACAGGACAGCAGGATGCACACATTCTGCAGCTAGAACAGATCCCCCTCTACAAACCCTCCCAGAAAGATCCCACATGGTTTATTCCTCCTGGCTGTGGAGCAGGATGCCCACTATCTGCATCTGCCAGTCTGAGGCAGTATCTCCCAGAAGAACCTGCTTTCTATCCTGGCTGTGGAGCAGGATGAAGTGGGTTGAGGCAGTATCTCTCTCTCAGCTCTCTATCTCTCACAGTGGAGGATGAAGTGGGTTTCAGTCTCTCTCTCAGCTCTCTGTATCTCTCACAGTGGAGGATGAAGTGGGTTTCAGTCTCTCTCTCAGCTCTCTGTATCTCTCACAGTGGAGGATGAAGTGGGTTTCAGTCTCTCTCAGCTCTCTGTATCTCTCACAGTGGAGGATGAAGTGGGTTTCAGTCTCTCTCTCAGCTCTCTGTATCTCTCACAGTAGAGGATGAAGTGGGTTTCAGTCTCTCTCTCAGCTCTCTGTATCTCTCACAGTGGAGGATGAAGTGGGTTTCAGTTTCTCTCTCTAGTTTTCTTTATCTCCCCTCCCACCCCAGCACTCCCAGAGTTATAATAAATAAAACACAATTGTAAAAGACTTCAGTAAAATGTCAATGCTTTTATATGGAAAGGGCACGGGAGTAGTGCTGTAGTGTGCAAACCCTGCCTGCCGCATTCTTCTATGAGAACAAAATGAATAAGGAGAAAATAAACTCACTCGCACTGTGTGATCTACCTTCACGCTGTAATACTGTGCAAACATATACTGATGGTTTAGATGCACATTGGAATAAGCCCCCCAAGACATGCTTTAAAGATGCAGCCAATTTAACTGGAGGGGGCATCACTGCAGCTTGACAGGATATCTATGATGTGACTGAACTGGAATGACTGCTGTAGAGTGGAGTGGCTTTGCTGTGTTCAGAGATCTGCCTCTTCAGTGTGATCAGACTGATGAGGGGGAAGCAGATCCAGAGTCAAGCCTCTTTCATTCAACGCGTCGGGAGATAGGAGTTTTTTTAGGGCTCACGTTGTATCGTCGTCTGCTGTGGTCGCCCCATCCTGGAGACTTTATACAAGAAGATTTGAAAGCCCCCCTCTGTGGTTAAACCCAGCTCTCAGAATCACGTGCTGTGCATCAGATACACCGGGGTGCCAGCGCTACCCCTACAGCACGACAGCTGATCCAGGGGGGAAGAAATATCAGGGTGCTATTTTAAAGGATCCCCAAACGGATGCAGGACTGCGCCTGGTTTTTAAAACAGCACTCTGAGCCTGTGTGTGATGTTACAGTGTTATTGGTTGTTGTGAAGAGTCCTGTTTTCTCAATTTCATGCGCCCGTGATTACTTTACTGTGATGGGAACTATCTACCGAGCCCCTGCCAGCTCCGTTTCCACTTTATTTCAGGAAGGTCTCAGCGGAACACACGGTGGACTGCAGCAACAGCGTTTGCCTTCCAACACACCACACCAGACTGTCTGTCTGGAACATCCAACTGAAATTACAGAGAGATACTGCGGCGACCTGCACTCCCGTGCGGTGAAGTTTACGAACCTGAGAGCGATCAGAGGCCTGAGTTTCACTGGCTTGAACGCTGATGACTTCATTACCAGAGGACCATCTCTCACCACGGGCTCCAAACTGTGTACTGTAATCAGCAGCCTCTCCTGCACCTTCCCAGTGTGTCTGTGCGCATTCTTTTTTCATGGTTTGGTTCCCCCCCCCCCCCCCCCATAGCTCAGGCCGATATTTTAATTAATTCCCCCCCCTCCCTGTAATTAAAGAACTTGTTAATTAAGGATTAGGGGCTACTTCTCTTTCGTGACACACAAACACTTTTTTTTTTTGGTACATTATTGCTGAAGCCAGAATGTTTTTTTTTCATTTTTATTTAAAGGTCTGCCTAGACCACGAGGACTAAAATAAATAAATAAATAAATAAATAAATAGAATGTGCTTCCGAGCTGCAGCTTGTCCTTCTGGGACTGCAGGATCCATTTGTATTCATTTCTGTCCTCTGCTCTCCTGCGCAGATATATACCGTGCCGCTTCTTCAGAGACACATTCCAGGCCTTCCCCCACCCCCTCCTCCCCGGAAGAGCAAAACCAAAGCAAATGACCTCTGTCTAGTCCTGTCACCCGCGCAGCTGAAATAAATGAGATTTTAAAAGCTACTCCCCATGCAGCAGCTTGACGGCAGACTGGATCTGAAACATGACATTATTTTGAACACGCCCTCCAGTTTATCTCCCGTGCAATCTCGCGGACGCCGATCCCATCTCTAATTGGACGTACTGGGAACCCAGCGAGATGCCCGCTGCGCGCCTTCAATCTCTGCGCTGGCAGATGCTTTTCAGTCTTTTGCCCCGGGGCGGAGGGTAGATTTACTCTGGATCTTCTTTTCTGCAGTCGTTACTGCATCCCCCTGCCTAGCACTGTGCTGTGTTTTAGAAGTCAGGGACGGACTCCACTGGAAAACAGCACTGTAAAGCAAGGGAGCGGTGTGAATATGAAAGGGCAGCCTTGTGGATTATTTACCAAAGGAGGGCAGCCAACATGCAACCGCTTCCTCATCCAGGGTTTGCAGGGAGTGGCACTGCTACCCATCATGAGTGCAATACTATAGCACTGTCCACGGTCTACTTTAGTATACACTGAAGCACATTAAAAGGTAAAGATTAAAACCACACTTCTAGACACACACACTCGCACACAGACACAGACACAGGTGCACACACACTCACTCGCACAGACACACACACACACAGGCACACACACACACTGACACACACACACACACACACACCCCCCCCCCACACACATACACACACTGACACACAAGCACACAGACACACACACACTCCCCCCCCCACACAGACACAAACACTCACACACAGACAAACACACACACTCTGACACACTCACAGCTCATTTCCTCTATGAAAAGGGCTCTGAAATGTCTGAATAACCTGTTAGAGCACATGAGCATTGAACCCTTTCCTGGCCGGTGAGAGTCTGGCTCTTGGTAACACAGAATGGGGAGCAATAAGGGAGGACGCTGTCAAACTGCTGAGCTGTGAAAACAGAGCAATGCTGTGAACATTTACACAAGTATTCAAATGAAAAAAAGGGAATCAGGGAAGTGAAAAAGCACAGATGTTAATAATGAACAAACACAACAAAACCAAAAAAAAAAAGCAATAAAGACGAGAAATTAAAATATTATAAATAGTTTATTGGGCTAAAGTTGAGAATGATGCAAACTGAAGGTACACAAGGTTAACAGAAAACAAAAGGAAATGCAAGAAAAAACAAAACACAATAAATAATATTAATACTAGAAAATAAATCAAATGTTTTCTACTGTGGGTGCTTACTTTACAATTACCGGCTATTGATTTTACAGACTTACAGAGGAATGTTTAATGGACTAAATATAAAATGCATGTGAATTATGCAAATAAGTAAAAAAAAAAAATTAAATTCAAAATAAAATCTTAAATGCAATGAAATAAAAAATGAAATGGTTACCAAGGTAATGCAGGAAGTCAGGGTTCAGGGGTCAAGTTCACAATAATAACAAGAAATCCAATATGGCGTCTGGACGCACGAGTCTGGAAAAAATAGAGGAAGGAGCTGGAGTGAGTAAATCAATCTTTAAAATAAAATACAAATTACGAGAGAGGAGGGGGGGGGGGGGGGGGACAGACAACTTAATCAGCACCCAAAACAAACAGCACTTCAGGTCAAGCAGCTGGAGTTAGAGGACGTGACACCATACCTAGACCAGAAGCCACTTGATCTGTGTTTATTTTGAGTTATTATTATTATTTCTTGATAGGGCTTATGAAAGAGCAGGTCTGCCGATAGTCAAGATCTCTTTCAAGTAACCCTTACTTAAAACAAACAAGGCTGGAACCCTTTCATCACAGTGCCACCAGCTCAGCTGCTCTTCCAGTCTGTCAGGCCATATCAACAGATTCTGCTGGATAAGAAACTATGCAGTCACGCATTTTTGAAAATGAATTCTTTAAATCTTGGGAAAAACGTTCTCCGTATCTTTCTTTTGCCCTCTGGTCCTCTGAAAGTGTCACACAGAATCAAAAGGGCTGGCCGTGATCGTCTTTAAAGAAAAAAAAACAAAAAAAAACACAAGCTGCCATCCACGATCAAATAACACAATCTACATAAAGACCCGTCATTCTTCTCAGGCCAAGAAAGAGAGAATGCTCTGAAATGCCTTTCACTGATATTTAATTCAGCTTGAAACACTAAAGAACCATCGAGCATCCCTGAAACTTCCTTTAGAAGACACTCCGAGCCTTTTAACACACTTCAAAGAGCCCGAGCAGGAACGGAGACAGCATTATGCAGTTCATCAGAAACCTGGCAAAGCAGGCATTAAAACACAAAGCTCTTGCACTGTGTGAAACTGGATTAGAAGGGCAGTCAAATGCATTGTGCTTTCACTATGCTGTGCAGTGTGGAGCTTTCATAACGTCACAACACTTCAATACTGCACTGTAACAAAAAGTTTGAGACATGTGAGTGATATTAACCTTGCTAATGTTAGAATAAGCAATTTGAATACATTATCTTTGGGAAATATTTGTGTAATGTTTGTCTATTGGTTTCTTTTCTTGTTGTAAGTGCTGTGAATAAATGACAGGGAGGCTCCTGCCCTGAGGCAGCAGGTTTGATCTCCTCCAGCTCCAGCTCCAGCTCCAGGCTGGAAGGTAACCCAGCGTTTCAATGCAGGGACCTCACTCCTCTCATACTGAAACTGTCATCTGTGTATCGAGAGCTGGGAGGCATGTAGGCAATTTGAACATTGCAGTACGAATCAATCCCCCCTCGCTCTGTCAGTGTGGAGCATGCAATCCTTCAGAGGCAGTGCTATCGATATCGTCTCTGCCCCACTGTAGCACGCTAACCCACTGAAACTAATAAAAGCAAGTGTAAAACGAGTATCTCTTTCCTACGGGGCTCCGCTACAATAAGTGTAGATTTTTGTAGCTTGCTTTTTTTTTTCCAGGTTTTTAAAACAATAAAACCCCAGGCCTCGCTCCCCCGGCACTCCAGCCCACTCTTTCAGTTCCTACACAAAGCCCAGCACCCGTTCTTTCCCTTTCACAGAGAACGGAGTGGAATGAATGTTTCATTTCTCTGCAGTGTTGCTCACAAAGGCCTGTGGTGTGCCACACGCTGGCTGCAGCAGCACTTAAAGGAAAAGCTAACCTTGACGGCTCGATATTCCAGCTTCTCTATCTGTGGAGATGCGTTCGCTAGTCAGGGCTTTTCGTCAAGTAGTTTTCGAACCAGACTTTGCACCGACTGTTTTTTCCTTGCCCTTTAAAAAGTCACAACAATGACACTGCGTTGATGTGCAAGATGTTTACAAGCCCAGCCCTGAAGTGGCAGCGGTGTGGAGTAGTGGTTAGGGCTCTGGACTCTTGACCGGAGGGTCGTGGGTTCAATCCCAGGTGGGGGACACTGCCGCTGTACCCTTGAGCAAGGTACTTTACCTAGATTGCTCCAGTAAAAACCCAACTGTATAAATGGGTAATTGTATGTAAAAATAATGTGTAAAAAATAATTTCATTGTATGTAAAAATAATGTGATATCTTGCAACAATTGTAAGTCGCCCTGGATAAGGGCATCTGCTAAGAAATAAATAATAATAATAATAATAATAATAATAATAATAATAATAATAATAATAATAAATAATTATGAAGGGGTTAGCATGCATGCTTCTGTAGCAAAGCCCCTACGGTCTATTGTGGCTAAAACCACATCCCCTTTAAGGCACTACTGTTTAAGTCGAATGTGATTTGAACTCTGTGCCATCCGGTGGCTGGTTATTGCATTCACACTATTATTGAAGTTTATTTTGCACGTCTGTAAGTGCTGCTGATGGCACCTTCGTTCTTTCACGAGACACGGAGCAGCGTTTTTCCCCTTGCCCTTATTAAGCTCTGTATGAAATGAAACTCCTCTTAATTTAACAGCCTGGTTTATAAGGGGTATGCAACATGAGGGACAGACAGGGGAGAATGCAGAAAGCTTGATTGCACTGTGCCTGCAATTAAATAACAATACCCACACTGCGCAGTGAATAGAAGAACATGAATCCAGTCAAGGTCAGGTATGACAGAAAATCATTTCCATTTCAAATGAGTGTCTGTTATAATTACCTAAACGCTGAGCTGGATCTTCAATACTGTACAGCAACCTTTAACCCTGTATTATTAGTGCTATTCTGTTCTCCCCCTGCACACACATGTATCTAAAAGGGGTCCTGCGATAAGGAAGGGGTGCAGTTTTTAAGGCGGTGCTCTTTAGATCATTTTAACAGACCCCTGGGACTTCTGGTGTCTCAGTCCGGAATTTAAAAAAATGTAATTAAGCAAATAAACAAACCCACATCTAAATGTGCAGACGCCTAGTTTTTTTTTTTTTTTTTTTTTCTTGGATGGCACGCGGGGTGAAGCAGCCTTTCTTCAGGTCTCAGATCGAAGGCTGGCGTCTCCGAGGGAGAGATCTGGAAATCTGCTCCTGGCTGCGTTTGCAGGACTCGCCAACACCTTGTCCCCTCTGTCATCAAATCAGCCACTTCTCACCCCTGGCCACTTCATCACTTCAATTCTTCACAAATTGCATTTTATAAAAATAAACCGAGACACAAAGCAATACAGCCTGTCGGCATCGCAGGTCTCCTGAACGGTTTCTCGCCTCTGCTGTGGCCTGGCCAGAACCCCCAAACACTAAGCGTCTCCTTTCACTCCCCCTCCTCCCCCCCTGCTCAAGAAGCAGGGTGGTCTTCATCTGCTTTGAAACCAGCCTGCTTGAATGGAAGTGCAGGGGGTCTCTCTCGATCAGACTGATCTAAACCACGAGGTCCTCCCAGACAAAAACCCCAAACCCTGCACGGAATAAGACTTGCATGCCCCCTTCTAGCACTTTAAGGACAGCGTCTCAAGCATCACGAGGAGAATTGGGATGACCAGATCCAAGCTGTCGGTACATTTTAAACCGTTTTCTTGCGCCTCATTGCAAAAATAAGAAAGCTAGCATCATTGTATTTGCGGGACACATGTCCCTTGTACTTTAAAAGGGTGAAATGAAATGTTTATTTTGGAAGAAAAGTAAAAAGATGGATTATCGATGCTCCTGAATATATTTGCATAAATGAGTGAATCCGGAAAGCGCTCCATTAGCAGATCTTAAGCCTTTAACCCCTCAGACCAGCTCTGACTACCCTGACCTGGATCTGCTAAGCCTCCTTCATCTTTCACAGTGCGGGGAGTTCTGTGCAGATTAGTGGGACAGCAGCATGTTACAGTGGATTGAGAGAGAGAGAGAGAGAGAGAGAGAGAGAGAGAAATATACTATTGTACCTGTAAAGGGGCTCTATATTAATGGGGGTTTATAACAAATCTGCTGTCTGGTAATCCATTAGAAAAGATTCCAATAGTAAAAGCATTGCAATGTGTAATAAAACAGTGAAAGTATGGTAAAGCATTAAACAAAAACCACAATGTCAAGCCATGGTAATTGCACAGTATAACCACGGGAAAGGCATGGGGGGGGGGGGACTGCAAAATGAAGTGTTGCAAACTTTATAGGGCAGCTGTACGGGTTTGATTTTATAAAACCACGACTGAAAACAACAAACGCAGATCTAGCAAGTGCAGAACAGCCCAGGAGAATATAGTGTATTTGAAAAAGAAAAGATCTCCATCCAAGAACAACAAGATTATAATAAACCAAGAACAACGAGATAATAAACCAAGAACAAGGAGATTATAATGAATCACAGGACGACGAGACTATAATAAACCAAGAACAAGGAGACTATAATAAACCAAGAACAAGGAGACTATAATAAACCAAGAACAAGGAGACTATAATAAACCAAGAACAAGGAGACTATAATAAACCAAGAACCAAGAACAAGGAGACTATAATAAATAAACCAATAAACCAAGAAGGAGACTATAATAAACCAAGAACAAGGAGACTATAATAAACCAAGAACAAGGAGACTATAATAAACCAAGAACAAGGAGACTATAATAAACCAAGAACAAGGAGACTATAATAAACCAAGAACAAGGAGACTATAATAAACCAAGAACAAGGAGACTATAATAAACCAAGAACAAGGAGACTATAATAAACCAAGAACAAGGAGACTATAATAAACCAAGAACAAGGAGACTATAATGAATCACGGGACGACGAGACTATAATAAACCAAGAACAAGGAGACTATAATAAACCAAGAGCAAGGAGACTATAATAAACCAAGAGCAAGGAGACTATAATAAACCAAGAACAAGGAGACTATAATAAACCAAGAACAAGGAGACTATAATAAACCAAGAACAAGGAGACTATAATAAACCAAGAACAAGGAGACTATAATAAACCAAGAACAAGGAGACTATAATAAACCAAGAACAAGGAGACTATAATAAACCAAGAACAAGGAGACTATAATAAACCAAGAGCGAGATTATAATAAATCACAGGACGACAATGATGATGCAAGCACGGTTTTCTAAAGCAATTCAGAGTGTTCCCATTCCACCGTGTAGTTACCCCTGCTCTGAGTGTGGGAAACAGTAAATGGATGAGGTAAATTTAATCAAGACTTCCATATGCTGTAAAAAGCCCTTTCATATTTCACACTTCGAATTTCCCCACTTCAAACACTGTTCCAAGTCAAAGCCCTGAAAGCAAGATAAATTCCCAGGCTCCCTGTGAAAAAGCACATTCGCTGGGGGACTGCTAAAGAAACACAAATGAAAGTTTCATCAGCAGACCAAAGCTATCACAGTCACTGATTATTATCCTCAATGGCCATTTTTCATTTTTTGTTTATAAGCAAGATGCACGCTCTAATATATTAGAAATCAAGATTTTTATTTTTCATTTCCGTGTCGTTCATTTGTAGCCGTTAACTACACAGAGTGGGGAAGGAAAAAAAAAGGCTTGATTGACTAATTAAGTGAATACTTGCTATTCATTGCTGCTCTTTTTTTGTGGTTTGTGAAAATTAAATCCCAGGTTGGAGTAAGTGGTATTTTTTTTCCTTGTAAAGGACTTGTTATTGTGTGTAGAAAGCGGTCATGTGTCAGCCAGGGAGCGTTATGCAAAGCCATTCAAAACCTACGCTGTCGTTTGTTTAGCAGCATGGTAGCACATGTGAAAGGCTCTATTTTTTGTCACAGGATCACACAGACACGTTTGTTAACAGTGTCTTTGAGGGCTTTGCATTGACTCACAGACCGGACACATTTTTGATCTTAACTTCCAGTTGTGCATGCTTGCTGTCCTCTCTCTCTGTTTCTCTTTCTTTCTCTGTGCAGGTATTGAGTTTCACTATCGCTGCTCCATGCCATGTCTATCAGCTCATCCGATAACCGTGAGATTCCCAGCGATCAATCCCAGGCAGGAAGCAGAGCGACTGGAGCATGTCGTCATCGGGAGGGCCGATACAAAATCCTGGAACAGTCCGTTCTTTTTTATTGAAAAGACGGGGTGCTGCTGCTGGATCAATACCCCCGGGTCTCATTACTGGAGGCTCCTTGCACAGCCAGTTACAATTCTGTCATTAATCTATGTGAGATTATAGATTGCAGCCAGCAAATAAATAAATGTAAGTGTAAATGCTGATACAGGAAACCCTGGCCAACCCGTCTCCCAGCAAAGAAAAGACTTTGTGCGCGTGCGTGTCGTGCATGCGTGCGTGTGTCATGCGTGCGTGTGTGTGTGTGCGTGCGTAAGTTCTTGTTCAACAAGGAAAAGCAAGCATCATCTGAATATTACATAAAACCGTCAGAATATTAGTGCGAGAAGAAACAGAACATGTGTGCGAGTTACCTGTAGGTCCCACGCAAATCCTATAAATAAAACATAAACCCAGAGTGACCCTCTTGTGGGGAGAGCTGCTGTACTTGAACACTCCGCTCAGCAAGGCAAATTAGAAACAGGACACCCCCAATCAGAGCTGTAAAACCAAACTACAGCCCCAGCAGTATGATGAGAAAGCACAGCACCTGCACTGTGAGGGAATGTGACAGTGTGTGCTATACAGGTGGATGGACAGGCGAGCGGGCTCCTCAATATAGCCGCACTGCCGGATTCTGAGTCTATCAATAATTTGTAAGGGAAAATGTCACAAGCAAGTTTCATCAAACACAGGACGAGCCAATCTGTCTGTGTGTGTGTGTGTATTATATATTATATATATATCAGAAGGGGCATGTATCGCCAGCAGGTGGAGATTAATAATTTAACAAATGTCCGTGCAAAAGCTGGAGCAAATTCAGGTCCAAGATTACCTTCCCACAAAGTATTATTTTGACCCATATTTAGTCCTTTGATGGGCAGTCGCTCTGCGCAGCTTCCAGCCTGGCTCCTGCTTTTCTTTAATGAAATGCGTTCTGGATCATTCTGTCTCTGTTGCTTCTAAACCTGTCCGGCTCCCTGCTTGCAAAGGTGTTCACATCAGAAGAGAAAGCACCCCATGGGCTGCCTCGCCGCTCATTTAAAAGCCAGCCACATACGCCTGCAGGTGAATCGGACTGCACACTTTATTAATGTTTCAGCTGGTTTTTCAATTCAATTATTCAAGAAAAAAACAAAACAGCTCGCTGGGCATGATATGGTCTTTCTTCTTCATATACTACAGACAGAGAGATTGCTGCAAACCAAGCACAGAGCAGCAGGTGTCTCGTGATTTGCTGAAAGTTTGCTGGTAGAACTCACTGTAATGGTGCTGCTGTGTCAGGGTCAGACATCAAGCGTGTTTCCTTCATGACTTGTTCAGATCTAGTGCCACGGCCAACGTCAAGATAAAACACGATGGCAGCCCAGTACAGCCCAGTTAACACTGGAGTCAGAAATGCTACACATACAGGTGAAAGGGAATGCTACATTCGCAGTAACATTATTGATCAAATATGTGATTCTTCTGTGAAGCCTTTATCAATACTGTGGCGATATATTATGGGTAACTGTTTCACACAGTGTTATTTGGTGGGCCTGGTCAAAGCTTAGCCAAGAAAAGGGATTTAAAACCGTGAAAGAAAAAGAGTAACAATCTAAAGATCCAGATCTGTGTGTCTGCAGGTATCGCATAACCAGCATCACTCAAGCCCTGCCCCTGGTTTGACCAGCAATTATGCAGGAAGTCGCATTGTCTGATGCACAAGCGCACCTGACAGCCTGTGAAGATGCAATTCACTTCCTCCAGAAACAAGCGGTTTATACAGCGAACAAAAGGGCTGGCTTGGATTAAAATAATGCAAGAGTTTAAAAAAAAAAAAACACACCTCTGTCCTTTTATTAATGTGCTAGCAAAAAGAAAGGATGAGAGAGCGAGAGATTGAAACACCACTTGGAACACTCTGCCCATTTCTTTGCCCCTCTCTTTCTTCCTCCTTCACCCAGCCGCGAGGAGAGACTCTTGAGTTAAGTTATTCTAGTTCTCCAGGGCCCTGTCTTGACACTTCCATTTAAAGATACCAATCTGGAATACCTTGCACTGATTAACAGTTGCCATCGCTGCGTTTGAATGCTAATCAATAGATTACACAGATGCCAGTTCATTCTGCTTCCATATCGCACACAGCCTTTGCCAGCTCATTATTGCCATTCCAGATCAAATACTTCATTAAAATAGAGCTAACCGTATTCAAATAGAATTGGCAGACGCACAGGGGGAACTGAATTGTACATTTTTCTTCACATCTGCACATTTGGAATATTACAAATCAGAAAGGAAACAAGTGAGGCCAGTCTCCCGTTACAGAGAACACGCGTGGTTTAGTGTACAGAGAACACGCGTGGTTTAGTGTACAGGGAACACGCGTGGTTTAGTGTACAGGGAACACGCGTGGTTTAGTGTACAGAGGCCCACGTACGCTACAGCATATTTTCAGCTTCAGCAATTCAGATAAGGCCAGTCAAATACTGACACAAATCTGGCTTTTTCACTCCCATCCTGAGCGCTGTCAGTAAAGATGAGTGATGACTTCATTCCTCGTCTGCTAAACTAAACCAACCGAACCGGGGCAAACTCACCTTATGAAACAGGAGGGAATGACTCTAATATTAAAACACAACAACAAAAAATCACTGAGAGACATCAGAACGCGTGATTAATAACTGAGGAAGGCAAGCATTTCTAGACTTTGCATTTACAACTCAATAGAATAATGCCATTCCGCTCCCCAGGTCCACAATGCACTGTGTTTTTTTTTGTTCTTTAACCCTTTAAAAGCAGGCTGAGACAGAGGTTACATCTTTTGAGTGCAGAGCTGTTCAATGAGCTGGATTTTTTAACGATGTACTGGATGAGCCCCAATCCTAAGTGCTCCTTGGGGTCCACTAGCCAATGCATTTTACTCAAGTCACCCCTGTGATGTTATGAGACGTGCTGAAGGAGCACCCAGACCAATAGAAAAGCTCTTCACATCCTTGAAACGAGGCATTACAGAAACTATCCCGGGGCATGAGATTCTTCTTTGTATTCCAAAGACAGACAGATTGCTGCAAACTAAACACAGAGCAGCAGGTGTCTCGTGATTTGCTGAAAGTTTGCTGGTTGGAGAACTCACTGCAATGGTGCTGCTGTGTCAGGGTCAGGCAATGCTGTCTGTCTGCGAGGAGCAGGGTGCTGCTGTGTCAGGGTCAGGCAATGCTGTCTGTCTGCGAGGAGCAGGGTGCTGCTGTGTCAGGGTCAGGCAATGCTGTCTGGCGAGGAGCAGGTGCTGCTGTGTCAGGGTCAGGCAATGCTGTCTGTCTGCGAGGAGCAGGGTGCTGCTGTGTCAGGGTCAGGCAATGCTGTCTGTCTGCGAGGAGCAGGGTGCTGCTGTGTCAGGGTCAGGCAATGCTGTCTGTCTGCGAGGAGCAGGGGGCTGCTGTGTCATTTAAATTAACAGCTTGAGGAGTCTCTGATGCAAGACCTCAAGCTGCTCTCTTCAAGAAATATTTTGTTAATCAAATTACAGGCCTGGCTTCAACCCCAGCACACTGCTTATCTGGAGCGCTGATCTTTGATGAAATACACGGTTCATCCATTAACCCTTTATCAACACTGCGGACAGATAGGAACAGTTTCACACAGTGTTGATTCAGCGGGCTCAGCCAAAGCTCTCCTCAAACACTGAATTGAAACTAATGCTGGGAATCTTGCATTCAACGGATTGCAAAACGCGTTGCCAGTCACTGGCTGGTTACCCTCAAGGCTCTGGCTGGGCAGGCAGGCAGACGGAAAGCCACAGAGCGCTCTCTTCACACACAGACAGCGAGTCCAGCACCTTGGACTTGATGGAGGTTTACAGGAGCTGGAATGGGTGGAGTGGAGTTCCTGGAGCCGACAGGATTCGTTTAAGTAAGAACCGCACACAGTTTGAATTTAAAACAGGCAAACCTTTGGAACCAGTTTTGCCTCTGCTGGTTTTTATTTATTTATTTTTAATCACGAAGCTCACTGCAGGTTTGAATTCAGTTTTCCCTCTGGTGCGGCGTTCTCAAACACCACTGCCAGCTCGCTGCCATATCAGCGTCCTGAAGCCACTCAGGTTTTTGGACGACTCGCGTAGGTAACCATTGCTTCTGTATCTGCTTCTGCTAATGACTATATTCGCCTGCCAAAAAAAACAGCGCTGTGTGTCGCACTTCACATACAAACTTAGCATAAACCTGTTCGAATCTCAAAGATATTCTGATCACGGGACTAAATCCGGGAGCGCGCAATTATTACAAAATAAACAAATAAATAAATAAATAAATAAATAAATAAAATAAAAAAGCAAAACATGTTTGGATTTGCACCTGTGTGTGTGTGTGTGTGTGTGTAGGAGGGTGTGTGTGCGCGTGTGTGTGTAGTAGGTTGTGTGTGCGTGTGTGTGTGTAGGAGGGTGGGGGTATGCATCTGTGTGTACGAATGTTAACGAACGAGAAAGATTATTATTAAAATGCACGCAGCATCCGCTGTGTTGCGAGTGACTGTCTTGTTTGATTCTGAATATTGCGAGCCGTGCCTGTGGCGCTCAGGGCTGTGTTTCAGTAAGTGATGTGGAAGGGAACCCGCTGCTGTGCCGGATCAGGCTCTCTGGAATTAGCAGCTGCTTCCCCCGGCTTACTCCAGGCAGCATTATTCCAAACAGCGCGGATTGAACAGCTTCCCATAAAAAACAGAGCTTCCTTTCAGACCTCCCTTAGCATCCAGTCCACCGAGACTCCCCCGAACCCCCTCTCCCTTGAAGGGGATTTCTTTTGGTTTTTCCTGAGGATATACAGCGTTTGCATCTCAATCCTGAGAGGAGGGGGGATTTCAATCGGCTATCATACTGCATGTCCAGATAGAGGGAGGTGGGGACGGGGGGGCTAGGGGCTTCATGGTAGAGGCTCCAGTTTGTCATCTGCTGGGGACTAGGGTTCGAATTCTTGGGTTAGTGGTGGGGGGAAGCACACGTTACACCCTTTCCTATCGCTTTTAAAATTACATTTCATCTTAAACGAAGAGGCACGTTTAATGCAGCCCAATAGGGGTGATAAGAGGGCGATCCAGCCCAAGCGTATTTGCTCGGAGCGTGATGATCCAGGTATTAAAATGTAGATAGCTTCCTCCCGCAGCACGTTCTCCTGTTTCCTCTCCAGCCCCGCTCAGAGCCAGACTCAGTCGCTGCAGAGCCATCATGTCAGCAAACAGCCGTCTGAAAAGAGGACGTGTTAACAGGTCGGGGGAACTGGAACAGGCTGTTCCCGCCGGTCTGCAGATCCACCCGACTGTAAAAAGATTAGATCAGCAGGGAGCACTTCATTAAAAAAGCAATTTTAGCTAAACTATAACCAGAGTAGTTATGTGTGTCCTAGCCAGTGGTGGAGGGAATCTGAAGGCAATTCATACTCTTGTCACTGAGGCATCGGGAGATCTCCCCCCCACCTTCCTTTGCTTTTTATAAACGCAACGCAGAGCTCTCTTACAGTATCATCTGTTTACGCTAAAGCCTTTTAATATGCTGCTTCCAATTACAAACAAACAAAGCCACGCTGTCTGTCCTCTTCAAACAGCCTGCTTCTGACAACTGGGAATTACTCTAACTCTGATCAGCCAAGTTCTCTATAAACATTACGGCAATCTCTCTCACACACACACACACACACACACACACACAAGTGTGCGCACACTCACTCACACATAAGTGCACACTGACAGACACGTGCACACACACAGACACACTGACACACATGCACACTCACAGACGCACACACTGACACGTGCACACACACATTATGTTTGCATCATAAACTCTAATGTCTAACGAGATACAGCACGGTAGCGAGAGCTAGTACACTGCCTCTTACAGAAACAGTACAATAAAATACAGATGCACATAAGGCTATACATGCTCCTATTACAATACAGCTTACAAAATACTTCCTAGAGCAAGCCTGTATATACAGCAAGCCTTCGAACACACGTGCTGTCTCTCAACAAGGAACTACATCAGGAATCACTTTCACATATCTTTCCATGAGAGACGTCAAAGCTGCAGATTATCCTATTTATTATTTTAAAACTGCACAGGAACTAGTCAGCATTCGACTCACAATCTGGGATCCTAAGAGTCCATTTAGTTAAAATAATAATAATCCATGTGGGAGAGTAATGACTGCGTGTGGCTGAAGTGTGGATGCAGTGTGGGGGGAGTGTGGGCTGAGCACTCACATAAACCCAGCCCCCTGCTCTGTGGAGAGACGCAGCACACTGTTCCAGAGGCTCGGCACACAGGAGTTTGCAATACATGAGCAGTTTGTGGGTTCTACCACCTGATGAAGTTTAATAGCAGAGCATCCACTGGGATCGCTTGTAATGCCTTTCCCAAGTGGTGAGAGAGCAACGCTGTGCATGAGCTCAATACAAACAAGCTCGCTGCGAGAGCGAGCCCCCCCCCCCAAAAGAAAACAAACAACAAATATACATACAAGTTTGCAGAGCAGCTGTTCTGACTTGGTTTCCCTTCAGCGTAAATGAAACTCTGCAGGGTAAGTGTTTGAAGTTCTGGGTGCTGGTGCCCTGCCACACAAAGCTACTAAAAACTAAAGGAATACGGAATGATTTGCATAAGATGGGCCTTTCTCGTCGGTTTCTTTTTGTTAGTGCTGGTGTCTCCTCTAAGGCACGCACTCCCCTCTCAATCACTTAATATGCTTTCATAGTAAAGTGCTCCTACTGAGCTTTCAGCACTGAACGAAGGCAATTGCCTGCACTGAAAATGTGACAATGTCTTTGTGTGCACAGTGTACAATAGAAAGCAGGCTGATGAATACAGTGTGAGCCTCTCTCTCAACACAGTCCCACTGCTTCCACGCGCCGTGCAAGGAGATGCATTTTAATGTACCAGCGTGGAACTCTGGGGGGAGGGGGACAGGAGCAACAAGCAAGCGACGCGAAGCAAAATGATAAACCTCGTCTATCGAGCAGAGAGAGTACAGCCTTGATGAGTGAAGTCAATCTGCAATCACTGACAGTGCTGCTGAGCTGTGGTTATTAAAAACCAATTCTCATCAGACACACACACATTATATTTATACACACACTATATGTGCATCCCTCCTCCTATTTGCACTGTAGCCACAGATTTGCAAAGGTTGGGAGAATTTACTTTACCACCAACAGCACCAGTATGGGAAACTTGCCATTTCTGCCTTCTGAATTTGCCTTTCGAGTTACCTGGAAAATAGAGAAACCAGCTAAGCTTTCACACGCACACGCACCCGCACCCGCACTCACTCATATCACATATTCAGCTGTTACGGATCAGTGGTTAGATTGCTTACAGACCCCCTGACAACATTGTAAAAAAAAAACTAAAAATCACACCAGGTTGGAGAGGTTATTTTTAAACCCTGCTTCCATCAGGGCCGCCTGCCTCCAATGCACAGCGGTTGTCTGAAGCTGCCGATGGAATATAAAGATTTTTAAAGAAGAGCTGCATCTGTGTGTGTGTGTGTGTGTGTGTGTGTGTGTGTGTGTGTGTGTGCGTGTGTGTGTGAGAGAGAGAGAGAGGAGAGGCAGCCCCCAGCAAGCTTCTCGCTACAGCCCCTGTTGCTCGGCCCGGTATGAAAGAGCAGCTTCTCGCTGTTTAAAGCTGCTAAGCTGCTCCGAACACTTGCTGATTATGTAAACATGACTTTGAGAAACGTACAGCACGAGGAGAAGAGTTTGGCAGAGAATTTCCTTACCACTATATAAACTTCGAAGAGGGGAGGAGCGGTGTGGAATTTTAACGATGGCAACTCCAGGTTCCCTGGAAGGACAGGAATGAATGCAGCTCTAACGATCGGAACCGGAACAGAGACAGAGCCATTTCACCTGGCTCTGCCCCAGCGGGTTCGGACTCGGGTCACTGGCAGGCGGAGGACGGTTACAGCTCACTCACCTCCAAGGGCTTCGGACGACCCCTACGGCCGCTTACTCCGGCAATCAAATTACAAACCAGCGGTCAAACCAAACTCAGGAGACGCTAATTAGGGCTGTGCTTGAAAGCAGAATCCATCTCGGCGCGGCGAGCCGATGGGAGAAAAAAATAAATGAAAATAAAAGTGAAAGCTCAGCACACACGCTATTGTTTGTCAAAGAAATACAGGTCTCAGGAACTCCTTAAGGACCAGAAATAAATACGTTTCATCAATTCAAACCGTAACCAGATCCAGCCAAGCCTGACGTCGCCCGATTTACAACAACAAAAAAAACAACATGCATTTAAAACTCAAACTAGATTTGGGGCAGTCGATACCTTAAAGTCTTTCAAATTCGACCCCAAAGCAAAGCAATGCAGCCCTGTCACAGACAAGACCACTGAGCTGGACTTCAGCACACTGTTTGTTGTGTTGCATTATACAATTTTGAAACAATATTCCAAACACAAGTATCTCAACAATTTTACAACTTCCTTTAAAGGAGACCTTGATTGTGGCTCTGCCACTGATTCTGAATCCTCCTCTGATCCTGTGCAGCCCCGTCGGTTGTTCTCACAGATACAGACTGCATGCTTCACTAAACATTAACATTGCTTGATACGACTGCGTGAAACACGGGCGTCTGCACTGCCTTCAATTGCAACCATCTGCAGGGTAGTGTTCCATTCTCGGGAATACCAAATTCCGATTTTCAAAAATGGCCAATGCCATTTCTTCCCACTTTTTATCAACGTATTTAAATATGGCATTTGAACATAAACACAACGTTGGTATTTCAAATAAGTAAATGTAATAAATATGACCACAATTCTTTTTTTTTTTTTTTTTTTTTCCAATCATACTCTTGTTGCTGTAATAGTAAATGAAGCTCCTGAAGATGCTCCACACCTGTCATCATGTTTCTAGACATCACTTGGCTCATTGCTGGCATTAAAATAAGCAGGAAAACCCAAGAATTATATTAGAACAGTTCAGAAAACCAAATGCCCAGCGCAGTTGTGAGAATCACATTTACAGTCTTCCACTGACAGTAGTTCAGTCTACAAATAAAGATGTTTTGAAAAGACCTGTTTAGCTTATTGCTGGCATTTACAATAAAAAATATGAAGCAGTTTAGTAACAGTAACAATGTCATGTGAGAGTAAAACAGGTTCACCGAGTGTATCACCCGATTGTAATTTAAATAGCGCCTCTTTTACTGTAAACGCAGAATGAATCCTCTCAATTGTTTCGGTCCTAATTCTGCAGTGTGGTTTGCAAGATTTAAAAAGAGGCGTGTCTCCAGACAGAATGTCTTCATGAACCCAACGCTGTGCAGTGCAGTGCCTCCATCCTTTACACAGTACAGCGATCCATTTCCTTTAAGGATTGCATAGCTAGAAAACAGTGTTGAGCTCATTTCTTCAACGTCAGAAAAATATAATTCAATTAAGAAACGGCCCTGGTTTGAAATGGCTAATTATAGCTTCATTAGAGGCAGGTAGCGTGGAAAGAAACAAAACGAAACAATAATGAAACACGTAATTAATTTAGCTCACTTCGGGAAAGCTCCGTCTTGAGCACAGTACCTTGGGTCTGTGCATCACATCTGCTGCTGCAGTCACTTCCAGTAGGACCTCGTTTGTTTTACGTCTCATCCGAAGGACGGAGCGCAAGGAGGTGAAGCGACTGTCTCAGGGTCACACACGGGGAGTCAGTGGCTGAGCTGGGATTGAACTGGGAGCCTCCTGTATCAAGCACCTTTCTTTAACCACTGGAGCTCCAAGCCTACCGAATGGAAGCGACCGCTCGCGCTAACTTTAAACAGCAGGCCCAACGGAGCTCGGAGCTGAGCCAGGGAACACTCCCGCTTCTCAGCCTTCCTTCAAGGACAGGCTCACCAGCTTTGAAGGTTATCTCAGTTATTTTCAGGCTGAATCCAATTAGGAAGACAGGAATACTCGGATAAAACTCAACTATTACTAGAGAGAAGCGCTCGGGTCAGAGAGTCTTGTCTCGAATCAACACCGAGGGAGGGAGAGGGGGAGAGAGAAGAGGAGAGAGATGGGCTGACATCCAAACCAAACCCAAAGAGGTCCGCTGTGCTTTCCTCCTCAATTAACTTTATAGCTCAAAAGACGAGTGCAAAACGAGGGAGGGAGGCTGCAGACCACAGAAAGAGGATGACACACACACGTAAACGCTGTCTGTACTGTTTTTGTAGTAAGTTCTGAATTGAATTGTCACAAAGTAAGCATTCATCTGTGATGCATTACTTCTTATTCATACAGTATCGATTCTGCCCACACAGCCTCGTCGTTTAAAGCATAATCCAACGCAGTGAAAGAGATCAAGTAAAAATAAAAACCTCTCAAATTAAGAGAGTTCGGTGGGGGGATTATCGCACGCACAGTTCTAACACTATACTGCGCTGTCGGAGAACATTTGTTCACCTACAGTGTTGTGCATTCTCAAGTCCCGTTGAGTGATGTGAAAGCAGTTTCAGGCTTACTGAACAGATGTCATGTGCTGTCTGGGCCGTGTAAATAATGGAGTAATGCATGTGCTGCTGTCTCTGCTGCTTCCCGGGCTCCCTGATCCCAACCGCTTGTAACTTGAACTGGCATTTACTCACAACCACCCTCATCATCATGTAAATACTGGGCAAACCCCTCGCGGAGGCACAGAGCAGCAGCAGCGGCTACACTGCTTGCTGGGTCTAGGATGTAAACAAACTGCAAAAGTCCATTACGGACAAGTCTCTCAGAAGCCTGGCCTCTCGGGTTCAGTGTGAAAGGTACAATTCCATCCCCCCTCCGTCGCATCCTTGGAGAGAAAAAAAATAAAAAATACCTGCCGCGCTTCACTGAACACACAGGAAAGAAAACTGAAAAAAAAAATAATAATCAAAAATCAAAAAACTTGCCAAGCAGGGAGGCAGGGTTCAATTTACAATGCAGCAGGAGAAGGAGCAGTGACCTGGAACTGTAAAAATTGGGGTCAGGCAATTGTGAACGGGCATCTGTGTCTCAGGTACACTCCTCGCGTTTTATTGCTACAGGTTGTAAAATGCAATTAATACTTCATGTAAGCACGACACCCAAGTGGCAGGAGGCCTCGTAACTCAGTTAGCAGGGCTGTGCTTGAGTAAGCCAGGGACCGCGCCTCCTTCTAGAGATCAGAGCTACTCCGCCTCTCTATAGCACTGCCACTGGCTGGCCTAACTCTGCAGACCAGGGAGTTCTTAAAGAGAGTTATACAGAGGGGGGAAGAACTAAACTGTGTCGGTGGCTTCAGCTTGAGACTACAGGGGGGGGCTAAAGCTGGCCCCTCCACGCCTGGTCATAGGTTACAAACCCTGTTCTAAAGGGTTTATCTGAAGCAATTAAACCCTCCATCCAGTGAGGACGGCTGTGTGGACGGCTGTGTGGATGGCAGGGTGGACCGCTGGGTAGAGGTGATCCTCTCCAGATCCGTGATTGGACAGCCCTGGTTTATCGGCTGATCTTGTTGTCTTTTCAAACCCATTAAAACCCTTAGAGAGCTATAGAGTGGAGCTCAATGAGCTGCTGATGGCTCTATCGACTGTTCTACATGAGTGAACTTTAAGAGAAAGAGATGGATCTACAGTAACTACTGCTGTCCATCAGAAAGCGTTCTGTTGCACACTACCCCTACATAAGGGCTCTGTGTTTATCCTGCTGGCACTCCCACCTTCCCCTGCTTTGCTTGCTCTGTAACAAGCTTAGCATTCTAACTGTGCATGAGGTAGATATGCCAGCTTACGATTCAACTGAAGATGATGGCGAGACAGTGCTGTCTGTATCTTTAACTAAACGCCTCACCCCCGCCTTCTTATTCTTCTCGCTCGACTTTACTAGCTGGCACAGCCATTATCCTCAACAAGAACCATTTACCAACAGGAAGCAAAGTGCTATTGACATTTTCACACTCCACAGCCCCCGCTCCCTTGCTGCTGCAGACGCGCAGGGCTCTCCAGCGGGCAATCGGAGGCGACGTCCTTCCAAAGAAAGCCTCTTTGGGAGCTTCGGACAAAAGAGGGAAAAAGGTCAACGTGCCATCTAACCCAGTGTGTTCCTGCGACAGTATGAGGCTGTGGCCGCCTACACCGTCCAGGGGAAGTCACGTTAGGCATTTCTTGCTGTTACTACTGCTAACAAGACAGCTGAAGCAGCCGTTCAAAACCTTATCACCACGGTGGAGAAATCAAGAAATCAAGAGAGAGACAGCGATACAAGCCTGTTACCGATATGGCACCCCCAAAAACCCCCAGGATCTCTCTTACTCTGAACAGCGCGACAGGGTCTGAAACTGTAGCCCAAACCCAAGAGGAGGAACGTTTAACAGGCATATACTGAGAAATCCATTCTCGGGAAAGCGGTGCATTTTTGTAACACTGATGAATTGTGGGGGGGAAAAAAATAAAAATACGGTATGGCCCTGTTTTCATTATTTCAACCAGGGACGGACTGCTTTAAGATAGCAGAGGGGCACAATTACCCCCTAAAAGCCTCTGTCGCTTGAACCCCAAAGCATGCGCTCACTGTGACGAGGGTTAGGTTGCATTATCTTTATTAACAGACAGCATGCAACACAGAACAGTGTTATTACCAGAGCGTAGCTGTGTTCCCTTCTTCCTCTGACCTAGCAGAGAGCTCTAAATAAGCCGGTTTCATGCCCTGTGACTTCACTCTTCCACATTCCTGTCCTCGCTATCCCTGAGTCTGGGTACCCCCATCCTCAATCACTCTGTCTTCATCACAGCCGCTCTCCCGGTGAAGCTTGGCCCTGGCCCCTTGCCGTACCTCTCCTGACAAGTTTCTAAAAGAAGACCCACTCAGAACTCAAGGATTCTCGTCACATCCCAACACACTCACATTCAAACGAAGTGCACAGACAAAATGATGCCAGCTCAGCAGCACAGGAAACGCAGATCAACATTTCATATGGTAAGACATGTATCAAACTGTAAGTGGGACATTAGGGTACTTTACAGCTGAAAGTATGCTTATCAAATCATTTGAGAAGTAATAAAAAAAAAACCAAGGCAGAATAAACGATGCGTTATCTGTCGAGGGCCCCTGATTTGAACGGTGGCAGTCTCTGGACTTCAGATTATGTTTTTAATGTTTGTTGTGTGTGTTCTGGTCAGATTTCTCTATTTGTTTCCTCTCCCAGTAAGTCGCCTAATTTATACACTTTATAGAGCTTAGATTCATACACTGAATAGATGTATTTATACAGAACAGCTCCTACATACCACACAGCTTAACAAAGTGGACACTTTCTATGAAAGTTTATATCGGCCTCAATATGGTGCATATACCAGAAAGTATTTTAATACACAGTATTAGATCGATCCTGAACAAGACTAAAGGCTTTTTTTTAATTCTCCCCCCCCCCCCCCCCCCACGTCCTCGTGGATAGAACTCATCGATATTCACCAAAGAGAAATATCTACTTTTCAATTTATATATTTTTTTCACTGATTATCTGCTAGTGCCTTGAGACAAGACAGGGGTCTATAAAATTGATCCCACAGCAGAGGATCGAAACACAAAGGCTCGCTGTGTGGCGGATGTCAAATTGAAATCCTCCTTTTTAACTATCTAAACCAGCGGTGCGCCACCTGTGCCGCGCCAAGTCTAGGACTTTGTTGTGTAATGACATGCTTAATTATTTCATTAATCTCAGCAGGTTTAACAAAACACAAAGCACCTGGTTTGGGACAAGAGCCACGCGCGCGGACCACCGAATTCAACTCCCCCCCCCCCCCCCTCGAAGGCGCTATACAAACAATGATAATGATGATGCGGTTTTTATTGCTGCTTTCTGTCTCTCGCAATCTAATTTCTGCATCTGAAGCTCAAGCAGCCCCAGAGTGAACGAGTGCCAGAATCAATCTCTCTCTCGCTCTCTCTCTCGCTCTCTCTGCACAGCTGAGCTGGTCCTGGCATGCGAACGATGACTGCAAATGCAGACTAAAGGGCAGAGAGACAGACAGCAATGCAATTCATCCCCCCAAAAACAAAAGTTAATAAAAAAGAGGAGACTGCGCGCGATGACCAGACACCGACTCCGACTGGGAGCAATTTAGGAGAGGAGAGGAGAGAGAGGGAGGATAGAGAGGAGAAGGGAGGGGCGGAGAGGAGAGGAGGAGAGGAGAGGTGAGGGGCGGAGAGGAGAGGGGAGGGATAGAGAGGAGAGGAGAGGAGAGGGGAGGAGAGGGATAGAGAGGAGAAGGGAGGGGCGGAGAGGAGAGGAGGAGAGGAGAGGGGAGGGGCGGAGAGGAGAGGGGAGGGAGAGAGGGGAGGGGGAGGAGAGGGGGAGGAGGGAGAGGAGGCGGAGAGGAGAGGAGGGAGGGGAGAGGAGGGAGGAGAGGAGGGGAGGGAGGAGAGGGATAGAGGAGAGGGGAGAGGAGGAGAGGGAGGAGAGAGGAGAGGAGAGGGGCGGAGAGGAGGGATAGAGAGGAGAGGAGAGGGGAGAGGAGAGGAGGAGGAGAGGAGAGGGGCGGGGCGGAGAGGAGAGGAGAGCTAAGGCAACATGCCAGAGGTTAAATAAAGGATGACATTCCAATTTGAAACAAAAGCCCTAGAGAACAGGATTGAAGGACTTCTTAAAAAGCAGACTGACTCTTGAGCAAAAAGTGCACCTTTAGGGGAACTCTGCCAGCAAGGCGATGACTAGTGTGGAGTTCATTTCTACATTTGTTCTGTTCAAACAGTAACTTGCCTTCCAAGTCGACATGAGCCATGCACACGTTACACTCCATCATTAGCAGCTGAGCAGTGCTTCCCAGCATGCTCCACTCATGCCTGTGTCTACAGGCCCTGCATCTGTAGAGCCCTTTTCTCTGGTAAGAAGAACGAACAGCTGTATCGGAGCTCCTCGCTGAACAAGCGGTCTCGTGTTGTCCCAGATTTCTTATGAATCTATCCCCAGCCCTTTCAAACCTGCCTCTACTCTGGGTTTCAAAAACGTAGGAATTGTTTGGAACTTCCTGCCAAGACTTCTCCTTCTGTCCACATCACCAGAGAGGCACACGTCTTATTTACTCTGTTCTTTGACCTCTGTGTGCTGCTGATCCAGTCTGAACCCCACCCCCCTCCCACATGCACACACAGACACACACCCCACATGCACACACACAGACACACACCCCCCCACACGCACACACCCCACATGCACGCACACCCCACATGCACGCATGTGCACACACACGCACATATATATTGTTTTAAACCGTGCAGTTTAATCCCTGCTAAACAGTTTGATTTTATATTTAATTTTTTTTAATCACATTTTTCACAGAGAATAATCAATGTCAAAAGTTACACATTGGAGCAGGCTTTGTACCCAATATGTACCCAAGGAACATTAATAACAGAGCCTAGGAGTCTTTGAGCCAGCAGAATAGAACACAAGCACACGGGTGCCCCATTAACCAATCCCAATCGCTGAGCAGGAACTACAAAACGCACAGGACGCAACGCCTCGTTTTCAAAAGACCAATAAGCACATCATGGACGGCCATGTGCTAAATCAACAAGATTATCACTCTGCGTGCCACACACCCAGGTCCCACTTACTCTGTTAGGAGCCACACTGCTTTCTTCCTGTGAGTTGTGAACACCGTGGTGTCAGTGTGCAGTTACTCCAGGATAGCTACACTCCTCAGCTCTATGAGCCCCTGATGAACCGCACCCTGCTCCTGTACAGCGCCCTGTCCCTCTCCAGCACACACACCGTGTTTACAGCACTGAGCCCCTGATGAACCGCACCCTGCTCCTGTACAGCACCCCCCTCCCCTCTCCAGCACACACACCGTGTTTACAGATCTATGAATGAAAGGTTTTTACCTCATTGGTGTTCCAGCGGTGCCTTTCCTTGGGAAGAGAGGAACATTTCGGGAGGCATTCGAGCAGCTTCTTGGGTAGGAATATTTTCACATGACTGCCATTGCTGTTACCATGATCATCTGAGGAGAAACGGAAAACGACAAGAGATGAGCGCAGGGAGATTCAGTGTGCTTTCACTTCCAAAACTCAACCAATCAACCCTGTATTTATAAAGCACCTTTCACACAAAAACGACATCAACAGCATAACCATTCTGAACACATCGCAACGTGACCGTCTATAAAAAAAAAAAAAAAGACATGAACAAATAAAGAATTGTAAATGGAGCAGTGTGGTGTTTTTAGCTTGTGTGTGTTCCGAGTGTTTACTCAGGATAAGAAAGTCCGCTGCACACGTTGATCCAGCTGTGACCCTCCTCCTGATCTGCTGCTTAGCCTGTCCCAAACTCTCCCACAAACAGGGAACACATTCCGGAGCAGGGCTTACTTACTTATTAAGCCAACTCAGCACCTGGCCAGGACTCCAAGTCAGTGCTAAACGAGGCTTTGAACTTTTTATAGTGTTTGCAACAGCTCCTGAAACAACAGGGGGGAGCAGTACTAATGTTCATAAGAAAACAGACTTCACCCTTTCACGCGCACCTCCTCCCGCGAGGCTGTAAAGTGAAATTTAAACGGCTGTGCGCACGACAGGGGCACAGCATTCGCTGGCATATCTTTTCAACGAGGGATTGAAAGCAGGATTAAAAAGGTACTGAACCAGGGAGAGAAACCACACAAATATAGAAAACAAGCCTCTGGCAAAACACTAACAAAAAGACCAACCATGAAGCTACATCGCGCTCTGCTCCGGAATGAAAATTCAGCCTGCGTAAACTGTTCTTACACAAAGCCAGGCAGATATCTGTGATCATTTGCTTCGCCCAATTAGCATTTACATACAGTACCTGCTCAGGAATTGGAAACAGTTATTATCTTCAGCAACAAACAGAGCAGACACGCCGGGCAGAGAAATGCACAGCTTAACAAGAAGAGAGAGAGAGAGAGAGAGAGGGAGAGAGAGAATAATGAAAACAAAGAGATGAAGAAATAAAAAGCATTGCGGCACACGCTGAGCCCTCGCTGTCCATTCACAGCACACTTTGTTTTCTCCCAAATGACAGACTAACGACTTGAAGGAACGACTATAATTAAAGCATGCTTAAGTGTTGTACAAGACGTAATGGGCAGAGAGTCTGGTTTGTGCCGTGCTTGTGTCTGGATGCTCCTGTCGGCTTCGTGCTGCTCATGAAAGGGGCTGGCACAGGGGGGGCACGGTCAAGCCACAGTATTCGTCTGTCTGCAGCAGCGTACACTTAACACAACAATAAAGGGTACTGTTAAAAACATGACGGTCCAGCAAGCGCAGCGGGACCCTCGCACACGGGCCCTCCTGTTCATAAAATGTCATTAAAAAGACCCAAGGACTGCGTTTTTAAGTGTTTGCAAACGTCCTGGTCTGAGATTAACAGCGTTTTGAAAAGTGGAAATAATTGTATATCCCTTCTGGTTATTACAGTAACAGGATCTTCCAGGGGTCTGAAATGTTCTTCAAGACTGTATTTACCAGACCCGACAGCAGAACTCTAGCACAGTGGGGTCACAGTAACTGCGCAACATGACAAGTCTTGCCTGTATCTCTCTCACGCTCTTTTAAATAGCTTCATGATTTATTTCTGCCATGAAGTTCAAACAGCAGAATCGGCTTTTAAAAAAAAAAAAAAAAAAAAAAAAATTTTACAAAGTTTTTAAAAATGACAGATAGCGAGATCTCTCATCTGCGTGCAGGCCTGGGGTTTGAAATCCTCTCTCCATGGGAATGTGTGTTTATCATAAATAATCTCTACAGTTTCGCTGGTCGCTCCAGTCTCTGCACAGCAGACGAGCCTCCTTGTCTGTAACACGGGCTCATTGTAATTGCTGCTGTTGTTGTCTGTTGTGTTGTTTGATCGCGGAGAATAAAAGGGCCCGGGATAGTGATGATGAAGGTATTTGAGGTATGCAGAGCACAGCCTTGAAACGATAGCGCTCTCTCTTGTGTGACTGAGACAGCAGCTTCTAAGAGGTGCAATGCACTTCACTCACACACTGCCTGCTGCTCCTTTACTTTTTAGGGGGTTTGTTTTTCTCAAAACTATAAAAACTGAGGACTCTGAGACTCTCTGGTTAAATATAATAATAATATTAATAATAATAATAATAATAATAATAATATGAAACGTAGTTGCAGTTCATTAATCCTGTCTGTGTGTGTGCGTCTCTGTGTGTGGTGTCTGTGTGCGTCTGTCTCTCTGTGTGTGCGCGTCTATGTCTCTGTGTCTCTCTCTGTGTGTGGTGTCTGTGTCTGTCTCTGTGTCTCTCTGTGTGCGTGTGTGTGCAGTTGCTCACAGTAAAATGATGCGCTCCAGTAAAACCCCAGTGAAAACGTGTTTGGAGTGGCACAGGTCACAGCAGCATGTAAATGTACAAACTGATAAGGGAGCTGAAAGCATTGTGTGTGTGTGTGTGTGTCAGTGTGTGTGTGTGTGTGTGTGTCAGTGTGTGTGTGTGTGTGCCTCAGGGTGTGCCAGGCACTGCTAAAAAAAGCATGACTGTGTGTGGTGTGTCTGTGTCAGGTTCAAACTGCTTCCCTCCTGTGCCCCCAGATCTCAGGGCCCGTGTGTGTGTGTGTGTGTGTGCCCAGGCACTGCTCTTCAATCCTGCTTGAGTGTGTGTGTGTGCGAGTGTGCCCAGGTGTGTGAGTGCAGTGGAGGCGAGGGTGGACCTGTTTTTTTTTGCCCAGGCACTGCTCTTCAATCCTGCTTGAGCTGCAGTGGTGGCGAGGGCTGGACCTGAGACCCACGTGCCCAGGCACTGCTCTTCAATCCTGCTTGAGCTGTGTGTGGCTGGACCTGTCACGACCCACGTGCCCAGGCACTGCTCTTCAAAGTGAGCTGTGCCATTTGCACTGTGTTGAGCCTGCAGTGTGACCTGTGTGCCCAGGTCCCTCTTCAATCCTGTGTGCAGTGGAGGCGAGGGCTGGACCTGTTTTGCCAGAAAACCTGTTTTTTTGCTTTTTGTTTTTTTTGCTTGAGCTGCAGTGGAGGCGAGGCTGGACCTGTTTCAACATGCCCAGGCACTGATCCTCTTGGAGGCGAGGGCTGGGAAATGCCCACTTCAATCTGAGCTGCAGTGGAGGCGAGAGGGCTGGACCTCATGAGAACTGCGTGCCCAGGCACACATGAGCTGCAAAGGGCTGGACCTTTTTTTTTTTTTTGAGCTGCAGTGGGTCAGGGGCTGGCCATTTGCCCAGGCACTGGTCTCAATCCCAGCTGAGGCTGGACCTGTCACAGACCCATCAAACTGCTCTTCAATCCTGCTTGAAACCTGGACCTTCAAAATGCCCAGGCACTACCTTCAATCCTGCTTGAGCTGCAGTGGAGGCGAGGGCTGGATTCCCGAGACCCACGTGCCCAGGCACTGCTCTTCAATCCCTTGAGCTGCAGTGGGGCGAGGCTGGACCTCTGACATGCCCAACTGCTCTTCAATCCTGCTTGAGCTGCAGTGGGAGGCGAGGGCCCAGAAAACCTGCCCAGGCATCTTCAAAGCTGCAGTGGAGGCGAGGGCTGTTTTAGAACGTGCCCAGGCACTGCTCTTCAATCCTGCTTGAGCTGGTGCGAGGGCTGGACCTGCTCGTGCCCAGGCACTGCTCTTCAATCCTGCTTGAGCTGCAGTGGAGGCGAGGGGCTGACCTGTGCGAGACCCACGTGCCCAGGCACTGCTCTTCAATCCTGCTTGAGCTGCAGTGGAGGCGAGGGCTGGACCTGACCCACGTGCCCAGGCACTGCTCTTCAATCCTGCTTGAGCTGCAGTGAGGCGGAGGGCTGGAAGACCCACGTGCCCAGGCACTGCTCTTCAATCCTGCTTGAGCTGCAGTGGAGGCGAGGGCTGGACCTGTGAGACCCACGTGCCCAGGCACTGCTCTTCAATCCTGCTTGAGCTGCAGTGGAGGCGAGGGCTGGACCTGGAGGAGACCCACGTGCCCAGGCACTGCTCTTCAATCCTGCTTGAGCTGCAGTGGAGAGGGCTGGACCTGCGAGACCCACGTGCCCAGGCACTGCTCTTCAATCCTGCTTGAGCTGCAGTGGAAGGGCTGGACCTGTGCGAGACCCCGTGCCCAGGCCCTGCACTGCTCTTCAATCCTGCTTGAGCTGCAGTGGAGGCGAGGGCTGGACCTGTGCGAGACCCACGTGCCCAGGCACTGCTCTTCAATCCTGCTTGAGCTGCAAGGGCTGGAGACCCACGTGCCCAGTGCTCTTCAATCCTGCTTGAGCTGCAGTGGAGGCGAGGGCTGGACCTGTGCGAGACCCACGTGCCCAGGCACTGCTCTTCAATCCTGCTTGAGCTGCAGTGGAGGCGAGGGCTGGACCTGTGCGAGACCCACGTGCCCAGGCACTGCTCTTCAATCCTGCTTGAGCTGCAGTGGAGGCGAGGGCTGGACCTGTGCGGCCCAGGCACTTCTTCAATCCCTTGAGCTGCAGTGTCGAGGCTGGACCTGTCTGCCCAGGCACTGCTCTTCAATCCTGCTTGAGCTGCAGTGGAGGCGAGGGCTGGACCTGTGCGAGACCCACGTGAGGCACTGCTCTTCAATCCAGCTTGAGCTGCAGTGAAGGGCTGGACCTGTCAAGCTGCTCAGGCGGGTGAGCCCCTGCGTGCCCAGGCACTGCTCTTCAATCCTGCTTGAGCAGTGGAGGCAGGGCTGGACCTCCCAGACCCACGTGCCCAGGCACTGCTCTTCAATCCTGCTTGAGCTGCAGTGGAGGCGAGGGCTGGACCTTAGAACGTGCCCAGGCACTGCTCTTCAATCCTGCTTGAGCTGCAGTGGAGGCGAGGGGCTGGACCTGGCACCCACGTGCCCAGGCACTGCTCTTCAATCCTGCTTGAGGCACTCTTCTGCTTGAGCTGCAGTGGAGGCGAGGGCTGGACCTGTGCGAGACCCTGCCCAGGCACTGCTCTTCAATCCTGCTTTGAGCTGCCCAGGCACTGCTCTTCAATCCTGCTTGAGCTGCAGTGGAGGAGGGCTGCGAGACCCACGTGCCCAGGCACTGCTCTTCAATCCTGCTTGAGCTGCAGTAAAGGGCTAGACCCACGTGCCCAGGCACTGCTCTTCAATCCTGCTTGAGCTGCAGTGGAGGCGAGGGCTATTACGTGCCCAGGCAAATCCTGCTTGAGCTGCAGTGGAGGCGAGGGCTGGACCTGTGCGAGACCCGTGCCCAGGCACTGCTCTTCAATCCTGCTTGGCTGCAGTGGAGGCGAGGGCTGTACCTGTCAGCGAGACCCACGTGCCCAGGCACTGCTCTTCAATCCTGCTTGAGCTGCAGTGGAGGCGAGGGCTGTACCCCCAGGCACTGCTCTTCAAAAAACACACCTTGAATGCCCAGGCACTGCTCTTCAATCCTGCTTGAGCTGCAGTGGAAGGGCATCTGTGCGAGACTACGTGCCCAGGCACTGCTCTTCAATCCTGCTTGAGCTGCAGTGGAAGGGCTGGACCTGTCAGCAATGAGCACTTTTCAACCCTTTGCAGTCCTAGGCTGGACCTGGTGCCCAGGCATTTCAATCCTGCTTGAGCTGCAGTGGATCGTGCCCAGGCATTGCTCTTCAATCCTGGACCCTGTCCGACATCATCAAAAAACGCAAAACAGGCAGGGCTGGACCTGTTTTTCTCCTGCTTGAGCTGCAAAGCGCAGAAAACCATTCAATGGCTGCAGATGGAGGTAGGGGGAGCGAGACAGTGCCCAGGCACTGCTCTTCAAGAGCTGCAGTGGAGGCAAAAAAATCCTGCTTGAAAAAAAAAAAAATCCTGCTTGAAAAGGCTGTTAATAAAAACATCACTGCCCAGGCATGAATAGTCATACCTTGGCCCTGGTGGTGCCCAGGCACTGCTCTTAATCCTGCTTGGCTGCATTGAGGGAGGGCTGGAAACAAGGCACTGGAAAACCATTCAATGCAGTGGAGGCGACTGGTATCAGCGCAGGCAAACCAGACTATCAGGATCCGTTTCCAGCTCCTGGTAAACGTAAACAAGCTGGCTTTGTCACTATCACGGACATTTGCTTTTCTGAGATGTTATAGTAATAAAATAATGACTTGGATCGCATTATTGAGGAGTTTGGTTATAAATTAAAAGTGATCAGGAGATGATTGATCGGTATGTACAAACTATTATTATTATTATTATTATTTATTTCTTAGCATATGTGAAAGCGATAGTGAACAAAAGGGTGGGTGGGGCTGGAGATGCCTAGTAAGTGCTTTGTTGATAAAAGGGCCTTTTAAACCCGTTTTGACTGTGAAAAAAAAATACCTTTTAAAAAGCAAAAAAGGCGTCTAAAATTAACTGCGCTGGCTGTTACTGAAAGCGCACAGAAATTGGACCTAAAAGCGCCTGAGTTTGGTTATAAAGCGAGGGATTAACAAATGGATGTACAACCAAAGGGTTAAACTTGTTACCCAAGGAACTGTCTCTCTCAGATACCTCCCTACCTGCCTAGCCTTGCAGCAGAGGGCTTGGTCTCTCACATCACTATAAGCCCTTGTCTCTGGGCAGGCACTCTGGTAAACAGTGTTGAGAGGTTCCCCGTGTTGTTGTCAGACACGGTAATTCAAGGTTAGGTCATAGAGTCTGAAGTGCACAGTACAGGTGCTATACTTTACACTGCGCAAGAGCCTTACCCTAATTCACTGTCCTGGAAGCTGGCTGTTTTTTTCATGTGCAAGCCTGATAGAGAATTTCTAAAGGACCGCTGTAGATGTGTCTGTATCTCTCTGCCTCGTTCCGCTGTGGCGAAGTCTCTGTGATGAAGCGGTCCGAGCACAAACAGATCACTCCAGCGACGGGAATCAGACTCCCGCTGCACAGCAGTCTGATCCAGTCCTGGTTTCACTAGGAGTTTATTAATAAGCTGGGCTGCTTACCTAGACACACACACTGGGGCTAATCAAGCTGGTATTTAAACCTGGAATGGGTGACACTGCTGTGCGATTCCCACCCCTGGAATGAAGAGATATATATATATATATATATAACAGAGCATCGCAGCTGCAGGCTCTCTGAGCAAGTTTGAGAGTTCGTTGACGCAATTTAAATGCCGAACTCTCGCAGTTGATTTCAGCTTCCTCCCCGACACTCAAACAAGAAGGCTGATCTTTACACAGCCGCGTGGGATCACAGATTCCTCTGAGGAGGAGAGGGGAGATTCCTGGAAGAAGCAAGAAATAAATTCTGCTTCTAGAACTGAAAAAAGATGAAATCTTGCCAGTTACAGTTAACCCTTTTTTTGTTTTATTACAGTGAAATCGGTTTGACTGCTAGTGCAGTGTTTTGTGTGCTTGTTTTGATCGTTTGAGAATGCTGTCCTCTGCCTCAAACAACACACAGAGGGTTCGCTTCAATAAGATTTGGGGTTAATCGCAAAAACAACGATGGATTGAGGAAGTTTTGAACGAGAGAGACACTCTGGAAGCAACATAACAAACCAGAGAGGCGTTTTAACCTGCAAGTCATGAAACTCCAATTAATGCGCGATCTTAAATAGCAGAGTCGGGTCTATTTTTACACGGATTTCATACAGTGATAGTCGAAGCATTCCGTTTACAAGTTAAAAAAAACATCACAGCAGGAGATCTTTGATGAGAACACTTACTCTTAGCACAGCACCGCCCCCTTGTGGGCTAAACCCGAAATGCAAGCCTCCCCAAACAGCTTGCTGGCATTTTCTTGAATCGCTGTTATTTGATAAATTACAGATAACCAGCCGCGCGTTTCACAAGACCAAAACCACAACACATGCGTTACAATGGATAGCCAATGTCTTTCGTTCCGAAAACATTACAATAATAAATGAAGTCGATCATGCAGAAAATCTTGCCTTTAAGCAAACAAATATATACATGTTTTTGTTGTTTTTTTTTTCAATTAGGAATTAATGAGAAATCTAATTAAATTGTATCCCCCTTATTATAAATACACGCAATTTTCTATTTAGTCTGAACCATAATGGATTGCGGTTAGTTGCAACCCATCGTTTATTTTACCTCTCTTTCAGATAAGCGTGTTTGCCCTTCATTTCGCTCGCCACCTAGCGGTCCATCACGGCAATACAATCATCAAATACCTGTGCGTGTTTTTTATTTAATATTAATTTAATAACCGGTTATTCATAAGCAACGACTCGATCGCTTATACAGCCCTGTGTTTAGTTTTACAAAACTACTGCGGGCGTTACCATATTTCAGCATTTTAAACTCGAACATACAGTTTCACTTGGAAACTCGCAATAACCTGAACAGAAAAAATAAATCAAATCTGTGTGTGACATGCTGAAGGAGCCGGATTGTCGCTAAAAGTCACCCTTTTGCGTTTGTATTGTATTGTATTGTATTAGCAGCTGGCTGTAACCACATCGTGTATTTATGTGCTATTAATGCGTGTCAGCTTTGAACGCCGCTCTCCGCGCTGCTTCATATAAAAAGTGTTGCTCTCTCTACACGTCTCTGCAGGATCCGATCCGTTCACCCCGTCCACTCTGCACTCACACATCCGTGTCTCCCCTATCTGATTGTTTCCGCTATTTCGATTTCATTTGCTGACACTGTCAGATATTTATCGGAGCAGTTTGTTTGGGAGCACGCACTGAAAAAAAAAAGTATAATCTAGTCCAGTAAAATGAGTATCGTGTTCTACAACGTTCACCTGAAGCAACGTGCACGTTTAAATACAGAGGCATGGTTAAAAATAAAAAAAACTGTAAATCACATTTCAGTCTGCATTTGAGAATTATGAATAAGTTACACAGCTTCTCCCTCACACCCCGGATCCAATGATGCAAGGTTAAAATCAATTTAAAATTATGAAATCCTTCAGTTGCATTCACAGTAGTAGTTGGGGCACGCACTGGCTGCGTGGTTTTATTTTGTTTACAAATTACAAATAAACTAGTCTTCGCCACATTTGCCCGACACGACGCGTGTTCTTCACCTCGGGGCAGTGACTGCATTGTACAATACTGAGGGATGAGGTTTAAAACAAACCAACAAAAACAGCGTGAAGAGAAAATCAATCCGGTTTTTCTAACAGCGCTAATAATACAGATCTATTACAGTTTACCGATCACCATCACCTCACGCGATTAAACACACACAGATTATATATAGAGAGAGAGAGAGAGATACACACAGAGATCACTCACTACTTCACTCGACCCAGCAGTGTGTAGCTTGTCCTGTTAATGATGATTTGAAGGGATCCTCGTTTATATTTAGGTTGGATATTGTGAATTGCACGCGATTTTCTGTATCCCTCCGTGTTGCAAATGAATTATTTATTGTACCTGCTTGACATTCTCAGACGAGGCGAAGTTGCGTGTTTAATGTGCATGCTGTCACTTCGTTTCGCCTCATTATTTTGCGCTCGGACAGATAAATACATTAAACTGGGATGTTTGCGTTCTCCCAGCTCTCTCTTTTTTTTATAATACACACAACATCCCCCCCTCACCACCACCACCACCTTCTTTCCTTTCGCTATTTCGGGATAAATTCTGGGTTTCGCCGGCACTTCAAACACTTCTGGGGTCTCCCCCTCCGCGCTCCTTCCTTTCGGATATTAAAACAAATAAACAGAATTTTGTTAAAAACTGAAAATATTAATTCCGTTATTTCTCTCTTACCTTCCGGCTTGTTTTCGGCAGCCATTTCCCCTCCGCGCGCCACATCCTCCTCCTCCTCCTCGCGACCGGGGGTACCTCACGCGCGTGCACGGCGCGGGCCCTACGTAGGGAGGGGGCGGGTCGATGGGCGGGGCGCCGGGAGATTATCGACCCCTCTATTGGGCATGAAAGATGCTGACTGACGGCGTGGTGTCCAGTCATTCTTTGTAAACGCAGACCGTCGTCCCGCCCTTCCTCCCACTCAGCTCCTCGTTGGTTGCGAGTTCACATTTAGGGAGAGCTGTGACAAGGCTGCGGACCAATAGAAAGCGAGCAATACCACTCCGCTGCCTGGTTTTAAAATATAAACCGTCAGTCGGTTGTTGTGGTTGGTGTGGTGTGGGCGCTCGCCGAGCTGGCTCCTAGTTTAGGGTCACCGATCGAGTTGTTAAATACATTTTAATTATTCAGCGGACTCAACCGTGTTGGGTTTGTCGATTTCCAAAGCCAAGACCGCAAAACAAAACGCACATTTATTTAAAAAAGCGGATCCAGAACACCCGTAACAAACGACAGCACCTGTAGCTCACGACGCTGTTTGTATGTGTAAGGGGAATAAAGAAACACAATTTAAAAACACACAACACGACACGGTACACGCCACTCGGGTGTATTTCTCGTTTTGAATGTATTTTGTAAGCAGGGGAGCGCTCATTGGCTGTTGCCTAGAGACGCCAGCACGAAAAGCTGTTGGTGTTTATTATAGGATATCGAGACGTCACTCAGGCAGCGTGGAAGGAAGATGGAGTCCCAGCGAGAGAGAGAGCTGTTTAAAGAAACCTATTTAATGAATGCATGGCTTCCCTCTGCCCTCCCTTGTTGTGAGAGACGCGTGTGTGTTTCCAGGTGGATTTGCACGTTTCTGTCCCAGCAGTGACTTGCAGGGTTGTGTCAGATTATGAGCAGTCGCGCATTGACACCCGTCCTGCACAGACGGTGTAACAGAAACGTGAATTCATATGATCTAGCAGGGAGAGCGGTGCGAGGGGCGACCTCAGGCTTTCAAGGACATCCAAACCCAATTATACAAGTGATGCTGTGCACAGAGAAAAGAGAGCAAGAAAAAGTGTGTGTGTGTGTATATATATATATTGATTGATGTGATCCAGCCCACTGAAATGTCTTTATAATATACAGCACTAGACCCTGATATTGATGCGATCCAGCCCTCTGAAATGTCTTTATAATATATAGCACTAGACCCTGATATTGATGCGATCCAGCCCTCTGAAATGTCTTTATAATATATAGCACTAGACCCTGATATTGATGTGATCCAGCCCTCTGAAATGTCTTTATAATATATAGCGCTAGACCCTGATATTGATGTGATCCAGCCCTCTGAAATGTCTTTATAATATATAGCACTAGACCCTGATATTGATGCGATCCAGCCCTCTGAAATGTCTTTATAATATATAGCACTAGACCCTGATATTGATGTGATCCAGCCCTCTGAAATGTCTTTATAATATATAGCACTAGACCCTGATATTGATGCGATCCAGCCCTCTGAAATGTCTTTATAATATATAGCACTAGACCCTGATATTGATGCGATCCAGCCCTCTGAAATGTCTTTATATCGATAGATAGATAGATAGATAGATAGATAGATAGATAGGATGCTGATAGAAAACAGGCTGATTGTCACCCACTCAAGGTCAGAGTGGACAGTAAGCCCACTCGTGGTAAAGCCACTCAGGGGCCGTTCTGATGATGTTTTACAAGCACGCGTGTACGGTATCTTCTATATGGGCGCTGTTAGGCACATCACCGCCCCCTGGAGGTGAGAAGACGGAATGGGATAGAGGCGCTGGTAACAGCAGGCAGGACCGGGTCCAGTCCCTTTGAACTGAAGACACGAGCACTGCTTCCCAAACAATGCAGGCGCTCAGCGTCTCATCAGTGTTGGTGAAGAGAAAATGTATTTCTTAAGCCAAAATCACAGCTGCTGTCCTGGCTGCAGCGTGAGCTACACATTACACCGCGACGCGACGCGCAGTAATCCCGTTTTGGCTCCTGTGAGATGCGGTAGACTCCACGGGTCCACTCTATCACACCTGGGCAGTTTTGAGGCTTTCCATCTCTGACTAAGATACAAAGCGCGCATGCGTGGCGGGGTCCTGCCTGGCTGGCTGTATAAGCATGTTTTAGTGCTCCGGTTTAGTCCTGTTGTGAGTGTCTGTGGAGCAAGGCGGGTCTGTGAAGACAATGTCATTAAAAGGACGGGAGATGAACGCTATACTCTGCAGTTGGGGGACCTGCTGGTTCTCTTATATATGCGTGTCATTACACAGCCACACAAGAGAGCGTTCGTCTCATATAGTATTTCACCATGGCAAATCTGCTGTGCTTACCTCGGGGTTTACAGACAGTATTGCACTGATAATGCCCTGGTATTACATCAGTAAACCAGGCTGAGAAGGAGATCTGTCTGTCTGTCTCTCTCCAGTGAGAATCCGAGGGTGTGGAGAGAGAGGGAGAGAGAGAGAGAGTGCTGTGCGGGAACCTGCCGCACAGTTAACGTGATTTGAGTTTGATTACATGTGAGGTTTTAAGAGCTGAGTCTGTGTGGGAAGAGAGAGTCCTGTTTGAAAACTAAACAGCGAGGCAGAGAATCCGTGAAACAACTGAGACGTCATCTATTACTACTTGAAATGGGAATGTGTACAGACAGACACACACACACACAGACACACAGACACACAGACAGACACACAGACACAGACACACACAGACAGACAGGCAGACACACAGACACAGACAGACACACAGACAGACAGACACACACACACAGACAGACACACAGACAGACAGACACACACAGACAGACAGACCGATTCAATAGAAATGCCGATAGAAAGGTATATAGACAGAGATGGATACAGCAGACAGAATGACACACACATAGATTGAGATATTGTATAGATGATACATATAAATAAACAGATAGACAGGCAGACAGATAATAGACAGCAGACAGACAGATCCAGCCCTCTGAAATGTCTTTAGAGCTACAGACAGAGATAGATCGATCCAGCCTCTGAAATACATAGATACAGACAGATAGAATAGATGAGATATAGATAGATACAGACAGAATGATACATAGATACAGACAGATAAATACGATCCAGCCCTCATAATACAGACAGATAGAATATATAGATACAGACATGATAGATACAGATACATAGATACACAGACAGATAGATACATAGATATCAGACTCTGAAATGTCTAGATAATACAGACAGATAACAGACATCCATATGATCTTTACAAGATACAGACAGATAGATACATAGATACAGACAGACAGATAATACATAGATACAGACAGATAGATAAATACATAGATACAGACAGATGAATGAACAGATAGATGAATACAGACAGATAGATAGATACATAGATAGACAGATAGATAGATCGAGATACAGCCAGATGAAGATGTCTTTATAGACAGACAGATAGATACATAGATCCAGACCTCTAAAGATACATAGATACAGATAAATACATACAGATACAGACAGATAGAAACATACATAATATACAGACAGATAGATAGATAGATAGATACAGACAGATAGATAATATACATAGACCCAGATATAGATAAGATACCCTCTGATACAGACTTTATAATATACATAGATGGACCCTGATATTGAGATCCAGATGAAATACATAGATACAGACATGACCCTGATACATAGATACAGACATGTCTTTACACAGATACAGAGACAGATAGATAGATAGACAGACAGACAATAGATACATAGATACAGAATTATAGATAGATAGAATAGATACAGATAGATAGATACATAGATACAGACAGATAGATACATAGACAGACAGACTGAAATGTCTTTACAGACAGAAGATGATAGACAGATAGATACATAGACCCAGACAGACAGATCCATAGATGAAATGTCTTTATAATAGACAGATAGACCCTGATATTGAGATCCAGCAGACTGAAATGTCTTTATAATATACACTAGATGCGATCCAGACAGAAATATAATATATACATAGATACAGACAGAAATGTCTTTATATATACAGACTAGACCCTGATATCGACAGACTTTAGATAGATACTAGACATAGATACAGCCCTACAGAAATGATAGATAGACCATGAATACAGACAGAAATGTCTTTATAATATATAAATACATAGACCAGACAGATGATACAGAAAACAGACAGCCCTCTGAGATATACAGCACTAGACCAGACAGATAGATATTGACAGATCCAGCCCTCTGAAATGACAGATAATATATAGATACAGATAGATACAGCCAGATGAACAGATAGATGCTTCCCAAACAGACATAGATACCAGACAGATAGATACTTTACATAGATACAGACAGATAGATACATAGATACAGACAGATAGAAAGATAGATACAGATAGATAGAGACAGATAGATACAGATAGATAGATACATAGATACAGACATGAATACATAGAGGTCAGACGGGATAGAATACATAGATAAAGACAGACAGATAGATACATAGATACAGACAGATAGATACATACATAGATACAGACAGATAGATACATAGATACAGATAGATACATACATAGATACAGAGATAGATAGATACAGACAGATGAGATACATAGATACAGACAGATAAATGAATACATAGATACAGACAGATAGATACATACATAGATACAGATAGATAGATACATAGATACAGACATGTGCGGGAAGATAGATAGATTTGAATAGATACAGACAGATAGATGAATACATAGATCAGATAGATAGATAGATACATAGATACAGACAGACAAATAAGATACATAGATACAGACAGACAGATAACATCCACATAGATACAGACAGATAATACATAGATACAGACAGATAGATACATACATAGATACAGACAGATAGATACATATAAGATACAGAGTGATAGGTGAATAGTCATATATAGATAGATACATAGATACAGACAGATAAATACATACATAGATACAGACAGATAGATAGATACATAGATACAGACAGATAGATAAATACATAGATACAGACAGATAGATACATAGATACAGACAGATAGATAGATAGATACAGACAGATAGATAAATACATAGACCAGACAGACAGAAGAGATCTGACAGATAATACATAGATACAGACAGATAGATACATAGATACAGACAGATAGATACATACAGATACAGACAGATAGATGATTACACAGATACAGACAGATAGATACATAGATACAGACAGATAGAATGATACATAGATACAGATAGATAGATACATAGATACAGAGAGATAGATACAGACAGATAGATACATTACTACAGAGATGGACACATAGATACAGACAGATACACACACACACAGACACATAGACATACAGACAGAGACAGATGAACACATACAGACAGACAGATAGATACATAGATACAGACAGATAGACAGATACATAGATACAGACAGACACAGACAGACAGATACATAGAGACAGACAGATAGAGACAGACACACAGATACAGACAGATAGATACATAGACACAGACACACAGACATAGATACATAGATACAGACAGATAGGCAGACAGACAGACAGATTAAATACATAGACAGACAGATAGATACATACATAGATGGAGACAGATAGATAGATACATAGATACAGACAGATAGATACATAGACATACATAAATAAACAGATAGACAGACAGACAGACAGACAGATAGATAGATACAGACAGATAGATACATACATAGATACAGACAGATAGATAAATACAGATACAGACAGATAGATAGATACATAGATACAGACAGATAGATACATAGATACAGACAGATAGATAGATACATAGATACAGACAGATAGATAGATACATAGATACAGACAGATAGATACATACATAGATACAGACAGATAGATACATAGATACAGACAGATAGATAAATACATAGATACAGACAGATAGATAGATACATAGATACAGACAGATAGATAAATACATAGATACAGACAGATAGATACATAGATACAGACAGATAGATGAATACATAGATACAGACAGATAGATACATAGATACAGACAGATAGATAGATACATAGATACAGACAGATAGATAAATACATAGATACAGACAGATAGATACATAGATACAGACAGATAGATGAATACATAGATACAGACAGATAGATAGATACATAGATACAGACAGATAGATACATACATAGATACAGACAGATAGATAGATACATAGATACAGACAGATAGATACATACATAGATACAGACAGATAGATGAATACATAGATACAGACAGATAGATGAATACATAGATACAGACAGATAGATACATACATAGATACAGACAGATAGATACATACATAGATACAGACAGATAGATAGATACATAGATACAGACAGATAGATACATAGATACAGACAGATAGATACATAGATACAGACAGATAGATACATAGATACAGACAGATAGATACATACATAGATACAGACAGATAGATACATAGATACAGACAGACAGATAGATAGATACAGACAGATAGATACATAGATACAGACAGATAGATACATAGATACAGACAGATAGATAGATACAGACAGATAGATAGATACATAGATACAGACAGATAGATACATACATAGATACAGACAGATAGATACATAGATACAGACAGAGAGACAGACAGATAGATACATACATAGATACAGACAGATAGATACATACATAGATACAGACAGATAGATGAATACATAGATACAGACAGATAGATACATACATAGATACAGACAGATAGATACATAGATACAGACAGATAGATAGATACATAGATACAGACAGATAGATAGATACATAGATACAGACAGATAGATAAATACATAGATACAGACAGATAGATAGATACATACATAGATACAGACAGATAGATAAATACATAGATACAGACAGATAGATACATAGATACAGACAGACAGATAGATACATAGATACAGACAGATAGATAAATACATAGATACAGACAGATAGATGAATACATAGATACAGACAGATAGATACATAGATACAGACAGATAGATACATACATAGATACAGACAGATAGATACATACATAGATACAGACAGATAGATAGATACATAGATACAGACAGATAGATAAATACATAGATACAGACAGATAGATACATAGATACAGACAGATAGATACATACATAGATACAGACAGATAGATACATACATAGATACAGACAGATAGATACATACATAGATACAGACAGATAGATACATACATAGATACAGACAGATAGATGAATACATAGATACAGACAGATAGATACATACATAGATACAGACAGATAGATACATACATAGATACAGACAGATAGATAGATACATAGATACAGATAGATAGATACATAGATACAGACAGATAGATACATAGATACAGACAGATAGATAGATCGAGTAAAGCTTAAAATAACTGTAACTTATGCAACACGCTTTGAACAGATCTTAATGTTTATTTGACTTGGTAACACGCTTCACGAGTCTGAACACAATAAGGGTGTAGGCTGCACAGTACTGTGTGTATAAATGCTGAAACGGGCCGTGAATCAGGGCCGTGTGATTTATCTTGATTGCGGTTCGTTTGGTTTACAGCGCAGATCTCCCGAGTCCAGTGAGTTTAATAAACGGACTGGTCCGTATGCAAACTGAGTCAATATTGCGAGCTCTTCTGTGTTGTAACTAATGCGCGCAGTCAGAGCACACTCTCACCTACAAACAAATAAATACGAAAAGCCGCATTCGCGATTATAATGTATTGCCGATTTAATGCACGTATTTTAACACTCGTTAGAAAGCGCTGGGAGCAGGTATAACGGCGAGAGAAATGAAACTCTGCCCGCGGCAGAAGCCGGAGTGTTCATAAGCTTGACATTATTAAACTGTGAATGTCGCGAAGCCTCGCAAAGGTCCTCACTGATCTGTCTGGATTGAGAGCCAGGGGACCGCATCCCAAAGCCTGACCTTTCTTTGAGTAAGGCGCGATGAGATTGCGCAGGGCTCGGTACAGGCGCGGCGTTACGCGGGGGTGCAGCGCATCGCTTCAAGAGCCGCGGGCTGCCCTCTCCCGAAGCTGGCAAAGCGACGCTTTCCTAACTAGTCCCCGAGCGGCTGTGGAGCGATGCACACCTCGTGTCACCTTTCTGCTGGGTTTTTTTTAAATCATTGTTTTACTGTTTTTGTCTTGTTTGAATGAACAAGTCTCTTTTTTGCCACTTTTAAAACAAATTGCAACACCTCCCCTGTAGGGGGCGTGTACAGAAATAGCACAGATGCCTTCAGTTCAGATATATCACACAATGCAGACCGACCAAGCTCAGCGCGGTAAGGCACGGAACAAATGATCAACCTTCAGCTTCATTTAATTCAGACAACAGATCTAAAATGGCAGGAGCAAGGTCGCCAAGAGAACCACAGAAATGCATTCAGTAGAGGTATGTTTACTGTAGCAATCCGATACTAGCAACACCGTGTTTAAGGTACGTGTGTAAGACAGCCATTGCATTTCCCTGTAAATAGGTAGCGAGACCTCCAACGGGTAACAGCGAGGATCACGTTAACTGGAATCATGTATTTAGCGAAGTGCAATAGCGCTTCTACCCCTCTCTCTTACTCACCGCAAGGCAGATCAAGGAAACGAGTGGAGGAGCCAACAAAACGTGATACAAATCAATTATAAAGTGTCAGGCAACATCAAGCGCGCACTAATCAAATCAAACTAACACGCACGCACGCACGCACGCACACACACACACACACAGAGTCACACTCACACACACACACACACACACACACACAGTCACACTCACACACACACACACTGTCACACACACACAGTCACACACACACAGTCACACACACACAGTCACACTCACACACACACACAGTCACACACACACACAGTCACACTCACACACACACACAGTCACACTCACACAGTCACACACACACACACACACACACTCTGTCACACACACACAGTCACACTCACACACACACACAGTCACACACACACACACACAGTCACACACACTGTCACACACACACACAGTCACACACACACACTGTCACACACACACAGTCACACTCACACACAGTCACACACACACTGTCACACACACACACACAGTCACACTCACACACTGTCACACACACACTGTCACTCACACACTGTCACACACACACACACACACAGTCACACTCACACACTGTCACACACACTGTCACACACACACACACACAGTCACACACACACACTGTCACACACACACAGAGTCACACTCACACACTGTCACACACACACTGTCACACACACACACACAGTCACACTCACACACTGTCACACACACACACAGTCACACTCACACAGTGTTACACACACACACACACAGTCACACACACACTGTCACACACAGTCACACACACACACACAGTCACACTCACACACTGTCACACACACACTCACACACAGTCACACTCACGCACACACACACAAGCACGCACGCACATACACGCACGCACGCACACACAGACACTCGCACGCACGCACGCACACACACACAAGCACGCACACACGCACACGCACGCACTCACACACGCACGCGCACACACGCACACGCACACACGCACTCGCACACACGCCCACGCACGCACTCACACGCACGCACGCACACACACACAAGCACGCACACACACAGTCACACACACGATTCACAGGTACAGAGGGTTCATAACGAGGGACCCTGGAGGTTTCACTTTGCAGTTATAAATGGCACATTCTCATCGGAACACGTCCATGCTGTGTGAGGTTCGGTGCCCTGCCGGCCGGGTTGCAGTGACCTTGCTTTCACAGCGTCATTCTCCAGGGCTGAGCACAGAAATCATTAATGCTATTACTGTATTATTATTATTATTATTATTATTATTATTATTATTATTATTATTAACTTCAAATCAATCGCAAAGATAACGCAATACTTATTTCTTAACCCTTTACTGCCCGGGTTATTAATATGTATGTATGACGCAGTTTCAGTAGTTATTTACTCAGTCACTCCGTCGCTGTAAATGTGTCTGTAGATTTAACCCTTGACGTGCTGGTGTCTTCACTCAAACACAGGCTACTCAGTATAGACAATGTCGACCCAGGGGACTTCTTTGACCTGAAAAAAGAAAAAAGGACCAGGGGTCACAAATGGAGATTAGATAAAGGGGCATTCAGAACAGAAAATAGGAGGCACTTTTTTACACAGAGAATTGTGAGGGTCTGGAACCAACTCCCCAGTAATGTTGTTGAAGCTGACACCCTGGGATCCTTCAAGAAGCTGCTTGATGAGATTCTGGGATCAATCAGCTACTAACAACCAATTACATACATTAAATACACAGGTGTTAAAAGGGCTATCCATGAAAAACGACGTACTCGAAGCGGAGAGAGGGGGCGTGTGTGTTACACGTGTGTCACACACCCTGTACATACACAACACGTCACTGTGCCTATGTGACATCCACGCCAGCAGGTGGCGCTGACAACCTCGCCGGACGAAACCGCTCAGCAGCATCATCATCATCATCATCCCCACGAAGGAGGAGCGTCGCGGCGCAGTTGAAAGGTTGCGGACATGGCGGCGGCCTTGGTGGATGAGGAGATTGACAACGACGATTATTATTCACTGCTGAACGTCAGGAGAGAGGTGAGAGGCGCGGCGTGGCGGGGCGCACGGCTCGGGTCCGACCCGCTTCGGGGCGGCGCGGCGTGGCGTGGCGTGTCCGTGGGTGTTTCCCCGGGTTTGCACGCTGAGTAAACGTGATGACCCGAGTATCATTCAGCCACAGCGTTCAGTTTCAGGTGCCGCTAGCGAGCCTGCCCGGCTGCGCGCAGTTTAGTGCTTTCCATGCAACATGAAGAGCTGCCTGTGTGCGTGTGTCAGAGTGCCGCGTTTCATTACAGAGGCGAACAGTGTTGTTTACATCTGTCTTTAACTTGACCTGAGAGAGCTGTCGCTGCTGTAACACAGATAACAAAAAAAAAAAGAAACGCGTTGTGATTGTGTCTCTCAGTGTGTGTGTGTGTGTCTCAGTGTGTGTGTGTGTGTGTGTGTGTGTCAGTGTGAGTGTGTCTCATTGTGTGTGTGTGTCAGTGTGAGTGTGTCTCAGTGTGTGTCTCAGTGTGTGCGTGTGTGTGTGTGTGTGTGTGTGTGTGTGTGTGTGTGCGTGTGTCTCAGTGTGTGTGTCTCAGTGTGTATGTGTGTGTGTGTGTCAGTGTGTGTGTGTGTTTGTCTCAGTGTGTGTGTGTCTCAGTGTGTATGTGTGTTTGTGTGTTAGTGTGTGTGTGTGTCTGTGTGTGTGTGTGTGTGTGTGTGTGTGTGTCTCAGTGTGTGTGTGTGTGTCTCAGTGTGTGTGTGTGTGTGTGTGTGTGTGTGTGTGTGTGTGTCTCAGTGTGTGTGTGTGTGTGTGTCTCAGTGTGTGTGTGTGTGTGTGTCTCAGTGTGTGTGTGTGTCTCAGTGTGTGTGTGTGTGTGTGTCTCAGTGTGTGTGTGTGTGTGTGTGTGTCTCAGTGTGTGTGTGTGTGTGTGTGTGTGTGTGTGTGTGTCTCAGTGTGTGTGTGTGTGTGTGTGTGTCTCAGTGTGTGTGTTTCGCTGTCACTTGGTTTAATTCTCCTGTAATAATTGAAGATGTCTTTGTGTTTTTAATCTCCCGGGTGATCGTAATAAAATAAAACACATTAAAAGCACCCTCCTCGGGTTCAGATCAGCAGCTAATGCTCACCAACGCGCTGGGCTGCAGTGTGGAAGGCAGCGGGTTTGAGTGGCTCAGTGGTTAGAGAGCTGGGCTGCAGTGTGGAAGGCAGCGGGTTTGAGAGGCTCAGTGGTTAGAGAAAGCGCTGGGCTGCAGTGTGGAAGGCAGCGGGTTTGAGTGGCTCAGTGGTTAGAGAGCTGGGCTGCAGTGTGGAAGGCAGCGGGTTTGAGAGGCTCAGTGGTTAGAAAGCGCTGGGCTGCAGTGTGGAAGGCAGCGGGTTTGAGTGGCTCAGTGGTTAGAGAGCTGGGTTGCAGTGTGGAAGGCAGCGGGTTTGAGTGGCTCAGTGGTTAGAGAGCTGGGCTGCAGTGTGGAAGGCAGCGGGTTTGAGTGGCTCAGTGGTTAGAGAGCTGGGCTGCAGTGTGGAAGGCAGCGGGTTTGAGTGGCTCAGTGGTTAGAGAAAGAGCTGGACTGCAGTGTGGAAGGCAGCGGGTTTGAGTGGCTCAGTGGTTAGAGAAAGCGCTGGGCTGCAGTGTGGAAGGCAGCGGGTTTGAGTGGCTCAGTGGTTAGAGAGCTGGGCTGCAGTGTGGAAGGCAGCGGGTTTGAGTGGCTCAGTGGTTAGAGAGCTGGGCTGCAGTGTGGAAGGCAGCGGGTTTGAGTGGCTCAGTGGTTAGAGAAAGAGCTGGACTGCAGTGTGGAAGGCAGCGGGTTTGAGTGGCTCAGTGGTTAGAGAAAGAGCTGGACTGCAGTGTGGAAGGCAGCGGGTTTGAGTGGCTCAGTGGTTAGAGAAAGCGCTGGGCTGCAGTGTGGAAGGCAGCGGGTTTGAGTGGCTCAGTGGTTAGAGAGCTGGGCTGCAGTGTGGAAGGCAGCGGGTTTGAGTGGCTCAGTGGTTAGAGAGCTGGGCTGCAGTGTGGAAGGCAGCGGGTTTGAGTGGCTCAGTGGTTAGAGAGCTGGGCTGCAGTGTGGAAGGCAGCGGGTTTGAGTGGCTCAGTGGTTAGAAAGCTGGGCTGCAGTGTGGAAGGCAGCGGGTTTGAGTAGCTCACTGGTTGAAGCGCTGGGCTGCAGTGTGGAAGGCAGCGGGTTTGAGTGGCTCAGTGGTTAGAGAGCTGGGCTGCAGTGTGGAAGGCAGCGGGTTTGAGTGGCTCAGTGGTTAGAGAGCTGGGCTGCAGTGTGGAAGGCAGCGGGTTTGAGTGGCTCAGTGGTTGAGAGAGCTGGGTTGCAGTGTGGAAGGCAGCGGGTTTGAGTGGCTCAGTGGTTAGAGAGCTGGGCTGCAGTGTGAAGGCAGCGGGTTTGATGTGGCTCAGTGGTTAGAAAGCGCTGGGCTGCAGTGTGGAAGGCAGCGGGTTTGAGTAGCTCACTGGTTAGAAGACCCTAGGCTGGGCTGCAGTGTGGAAGGCAGCGGGTTTGTGTGGCTCAGTGGTTAGAGAGCTGGGTTGCAGTGTGGAAGGCAGCGGGTTTGAGTGGCTCAGTGGTTAGAGAGCTGGGCTGCAGTGTGGAAGGCAGCGGGTTTGAGTGGCTCAGTGGTTAGAAAAGCTGGGTTGCAGTGTGGAAGGCAGCGGGTTTGAGTGGCTCAGTGGTTGAGAAAAGCTGGGCTGCAGTGTGGAAGGCACAGACCGGGTTTGAGTGGCTCAGTAAAAAGAAAGCTGGGCTGCAGTGTGGAAGGCACCGGGTTTGAGTAGCTCACTGGTTCCCGCTGGGCTGCAGTGTGGAAGGCAGCGGGTTTGAGAGGCTCAGTGGTTAAAGAAAGCGCTGGGCTGCAGTGTGGAAGGCAGCGGGTTTGAGTGGCTCAGTGGTTAGAGAGCTGGGTTGCAGTGTGGAAGGCAAGCGGGTTTGAGAGGCTCAGTGGTTAGAGAAAGCGCTGGGCTGCAGTGTGGAAGGCAGCGGGTTTGAGTGGCTCAGTGGTTAGAAAGCCGAGCTGGGCTGCAGTGTGGAAAACAGCGGGTTTGAGTGGCTCAGTGGTTAGAGAGCTGGGCTGCAGTGTGGAAGGCAGCGGGTTTGAGAGGCTCAGTGGTTCTCTCTCGCTGGGCTGCAGTGTGGAAGGCAGCGGGTTTGAGTGGCTCAGTGGTTCTAGATACCAGCCCGCTGGGCTGCAGTGTGGAAGGCAGCGGGTTTGAGTGGCTCAGTGGTTAGAAAGCCCTGGGCTGCAGTGTGGAAGGCTCCGGGTTTGACAGGCTCAGTGGTTAGAGAAAAGCTGGGCTGCAGTGTGGAAGGCAAGCGGGTTTGAGTAGCTCACTGGTTAGAAAGCTGGGCTGCAGTGTGGAAGGCAGCGGGTTTGAGAGGCTCAGTGGTTAGATAAGCTGGGCTGCAGTGTGGAAGGCAGCGGGTTCCCCCCTCTGGCTCAGTGGTTCTCTCCCTGGGTTGCAGTGTGGAAGGCAGCGGGTTTGAGAGGCTCAGTGGTCCCAATCTAATTCTGCGCCTGGGCTGCAGTGTGGAAGGCAGCGGGTTTGAGTGGCTCCCAGTGGTTTTAAAAAAAATCTCCCTGGGCTGCAGTCTCCCTCTCCCCCCCAGCAGCGGGTTTCTGGCTCAGTGGTTAGAAGCTCTCCCTGCAGTGTGGAAGGCAGCGGGTTTGAGAGGCTCAGTGGTTCTCTCGGTGGGCTGCAGTGTCCCCCCAGCGGTTTGAGTGGCTCACCACAACACCCCAATCTGGGCTGCAGTGTGGAGACCAGCGGGTTTGAGTGGCTCAACACAGAAATCTAACCTCTGGCCCTGCAGTGTGAAGGCAGCGGGTTTGAGAGGCTAAGTGGTTACCACTGGGCCCAGTGTAAGGCAGCATACCCCCTGGCTCAGTGGTTAGAGAGCTGCTGGGCTGCAGTGTGGAAGGCACCACAACACAGAGTGGCTCAGTGGTTAGACCTGGGCTGCAGTGTGGAAGGCTGCGGGTCCCCAGCTGGCTCAAACAACCCAACTCCTGACCCCTGCAGTGTGGAATCTCCCCCTGGGTTTGAGTGGCTCAGTGGTCCCTGCAGAGCTGGGCTGCAGACCCCAAGGCAGCGGGTTTGACCAGCCCTCAGTGGTTAGACCTGGGCTGCTCTCCTGCAGCCCCCTAAAAACTCCCACAACACAGGCCCTCTAGTGGTTCTCCCAGCTGGGCTGCAGCAGCCCCCTCAACCACGGGTTTGAGTGGCTCAGTGGACTACCAGCCCTCTCTCCCCCCTCCCCTGCAGGTTCCCTGTTTCCACTCAGACCCCTCTCTCTCTCCCTCATCTCCAGCCCTCCCCTCTGAGACCGAGAGCTCCCCCTCTCTCCCCTCTCTCTCCCTCTCTCTCCCCTCTCTCTCTCCCCCTCCCCCCCTCCTCCCCTCTCTCCCTCAGCCCCCTCTCCCAACTCTCCCCAATCTCCCCCTCTCCTCTACCCTCCCTCACCCGTCCTCTCTCTCCCCTCAGCCCCCCCTAAAACAACCCTCAGACCCCTCCCCTCTCTCTCTCTACCTCCCCTCTCCTCCCCGGGCTGCTCCTCCAGCCTCCTCCCAACCTCAACACAGACCCCAATCTCTCCCCTCTCTCTCCCTCCCCTCCCGTCTCTCCCCCGAGCTGCTCCTGCAGCCCCCTAAAAACAACCACAACACAGACCCCAATCTCTCTCCCCATACCAGCCCTGCACCGGTGAGACCGGGCCTCCCTCCCTGCAGCCCCCTAAAAACAACCACAACACAGACCCCAATCTAATCCCCTCTCTCCAGCCCTGCTCCGGTGAGACCCGCCCCCCCCTCTCCCCTAAAAACAACCACAACACAGACCCCAATCTAATGCTTTCTACCAGCCCTGCACCGGTGAGACCAGCTGCTCCCCTGCCCCCTGGAAAAAACAACCACAACACAGACCCCAATCTAATGCTTTCCATACCAGCCCTGCACAGGTGAGACGTGAGGCTGCTCCTGCAGCCCCCAAAAACAACCACAACACAGAGCCCAATCTAATGCTTTACATACCAGCCCTGCACCGGTGAGACCCGAGCTGCTCCCTGCAGCCCCCCCTAAAAACAACCACAACACAGAGCCCAATCTAATGCTTTACATACCAGCCCTGCACCCGTGAGACCCGAGCTGCTCCCTGCAGCCCCCCTAAAAACAACCACAACACAGACCCCAATCTAATGCTTTACATACCAGCCCTGCACCGGTGAGACCCGAGCTGCTCCCTGCAGCCCCCTTAAAAAACAACCACAACACAGAGCCCAATCTAATGCTTTACATACCAGCCCTGCACCGGTGAGACCCGAGCTGCTCCCTGCAGCCCCCCCTAAAACAACCACAACACAGACCCCAATCTAATGCTTTACATACCAGCCCTGCACCGGTGAGACCCGAGCTGCTCCCTGCAGCCCCCCTAAAAACAACCACAACACAGACCCCAATCTAATGCTTTACATACCAGCCCTGCACCGGTGAGACCCGAGCTGCTCCCTGCAGCCCCCCTAAAAACAACCACAACACAGACCCCAATCTAATGCTTTACATACCAGCCCTGCACCGGTGAGACCCGAGCTGCTCCCTGCAGCCCCCTAAAAAAACAACCACAACACAGACCCCAATCTAATGCTTTACATACCAGCCCTGCACCGGTGAGACCCGAGCTGCTCCCTGCAGCCCCCCTAAAAACAACCACAACACAGACCCCAATCTAATGCTTTACATACCAGCCCTGCACCCGTGAGACCCGAGCTGCTCCCTGCAGCCCCCCTAAAAACAACCACAACACAGACCCCAAATCTAATGCTTTACATACCAGCCCTGCACCGGTGAGACCCGAGCTGCTCCCTGCAGCCCCCCTAAAAACAACCACAACACAGACCCCAATCTAATGCTTTACATACCAGCCCTGCACCGGTGAGACCCGAGCTGCTCCCTGCAGCCCCCCCTAAAACAACCACAACACAGACCCCAATCTAATGCTTTACATACCAGCCCTGCACCCGGTGAGACCCGAGCTGCTCCCTGCAGCCCCCTAAAAACAACCACAACACAGACCCCAATCTAATGCTTTACATACCAGCCCCTGCACCCGTGAGACCCGAGCTGCTCCCTGCAGCCCCCCTAAAAACAACCACAACACAGACCCCAATCTAATGCTTTACATACCAGCCCTGCACCGTGAGACCCGAGCTGCTCCCTGCAGCCCCCCTAAAAAAACAACCACAACACAGACCCCAATCTAATGCTTTACATACCAGCCCTGCACCGGTGAGACCCGAGCTGCTCCCTGCAGCCCCCTAAAACAACCACAACACAGACCCCAATCTAATGCTTTACATACCAGCCCTGCACCGGTGAGACCCGAGCTGCTCCTGCAGCCCCTAAAAACAACCACAACACAGAGCCCAATCTAATGCTTTACATACCAGCCCTGCACCGGTGAGACCCGAGCTGCTCCCTGCAGCCCCCCTAAAAACAACCACAACACAGACCCCAATCTAATGCTTTTACATACCAGCCCTGCACCGTGAGACCCGAGCTGCTCCCTGCAGCCCCCTAAAAACAACCACAACACAGACCCCAATCTAATGCTTTACATACCAGCCCTGCACCGGTGAGACCCGAGCTGCTCCCTGCAGCCCCCTTAAAAAACAACCACAACACAGAGCCCAATCTAATGCTTTACATACCAGCCCTGCAGGTGTGAGACCCGAGCTGCTCCCTGCAGCCCCCTAAAAACAACCACAACACAGAGCCCAATCTAATGCTTTACATACCAGCCCTGCACCGGTGAGACCCGAGCTGCTCCCTGCAGCCCCTTAAAAACAACCACAACACAGAGCCCAATCTAATGCTTTACATACCAGCCCTGCACCGGTGAGACCCGAGCTGCTCCCTGCAGCCCCCCTAAAAAACAACCACAACACAGACCCCAATCTAATGCTTTACATACCAGCCCTGCACCGGTGAGACCCGAGCTGCTCCCTGCAGCCCCCTTAAAAACAACCACAACACAGAGCCCAATCTAATGCTTTACATACCAGCCCTGCACCGGTGAGACCCGAGCTGCTCCCTGCAGCCCCCCTAAAAACAACCACAACACAGAGCCCAATCTAATGCTTTACATACCAGCCCTGCACCGGTGAGACCCGAGCTGCAACCCTGCAGCCCCCCCTAAAACAACCACAACACAGAGCCCAATCTAATGCTTTACATACCAGCCCCTGCACCGGTGAGACCCGAGCTGCTCCCTGCAGCCCCCTTAAAAACAACCACAACACAGAGCCCAATCTAATGCTTTACATACCAGCCCTGCACCGGTGAGACCCGAGCTGCTCCCTGCAGCCCCCTTAAAAACAACCACAACACAGACCCCAATCTAATGCTTTACAGGCGAGGGGCATCGCTGGTTCATTTACGAGTGAGGAAGCAGCTGCTGGGGTATGTGATGATCGCTGCTTTTCTTAAAGAGCAGCGATCCACACAGACCCAAGCAGCCGTGTCTTCACTCGTTTCTCTCTGAATGGTGAATCAGCCCGATGGACACCAGCAACACTCCCCTGTGGAGAGAGAGGGGGAGAGCTCCCAATAATGGAATATATAACAGTTTAAAGTCTAATCTATTAACACCCCCCCTACAGATGATGGTGCTGTCGAGTACTCTGACAGGTCTGTGTTGTCTTGTCCTGTCTGGGAGGGAGTCTGACCTCACTGCTTTGTGTGTCCGCAGTGCTCAGCGACCCACAGTCCAGGGCTATCTATGACATCTATGGCAAGAGAGGGCTGGAGGTGGAGGGGTGGGAGGTGAGTATCAAAAATCAATGAGGAAATCAGAGTCCCATTGCAGAGCAACGTGAGCCAGCCCAGGTTTTACATTCTGGGAGCGTAATAATAATAATAATAATAATAATAATAATAATAATAATAATAATAATAATGAGACTCCCGTTTGTCTTGAGAAAGATAAACAGTGTCTTCTGAGAAAGATGATGTTTGTGGCAGTGATCAGGAAAGCTGCTGAGCGATAGAACAGGTGTTAGAATTTATTATACTGGAGTCTGGTTTTTTTAGGGTTGAGTTTGTCTTCAAAACGACTTTAGGGAAAATAAGTTTACCATGTGTTACAATAAAACAGGGATGGAAATAAGACTCCTATTGCATAGCAGTGTGACCCATTCCTGGTTTTACTGTGTGCTTCATCAGCCCCAGTGTGTGCAGGTAACAAGCTCAGGTGTGTCTGATTGAACTCCTAGTAAAACCAGGAATGGATCACGCTGCTACGCAATGGGAGTCTCATTTCCATCCCTGGATGATGACAGTTACTGAAGGACGTTGCTGGTTGATCAGATAATGTAACTCGTGTCTCTGTAGCTGTGTGTGAGTTGAGGTTGTGATGATGATGATGATGTGTTTGCAGGTGGTGGAGAGGAAGAGGACCCCAGCGGAGATCAGGGAGGAGTTTGAGCGTCTGCAGAGGGAGAGAGACGAGAGGAGACTGCAGCACAGGACCAACCCCAAGGTACTGGGGAGGGGGTTAGGGGTTTGTGTGTGTGTGTGTGTGTATCATGTTTCATTTTAAGATGTATAGCGTTCCTCTTCAACCTCGCTCCCTGCACTCCCCAGGGTACGATCAGCGTGGGCGTGGACGCCACAGACCTGTTCGATCGCTACGACGAGGACTATGAAGAGGTTCCGGGGGGCGGATTCCCACACATTGAAATCAACAGGATGCACATCTCCCAGTCCATAGAGGTACTGCAGAGAGCTCACACACGCTCACACGCACGCGCTCACACACACGCACGCACGCTCGCTCGCTCACTCACACTCACACTCACACTCACACAGCACAGCTGCTACCTTTTGTAAAGGGGTCATCCTATTAACTTCACTCTTTCTTTAAATTATGATGGACTTGACACCAGTCTCTCTGAAGAAACGATTACAGGAGGAGGAGGAGGAGAGGTTTGCTAGTTTGCTAGTTTGTTTGTTGGTTTGTTTGTTTGTTCATTCCTCTGTTTCTCTGTCCCCTAGGCTCCGCTCACCACGACAGACACAGCCATCCTCTCGGGCTCCCTGTCCACTCAGAATGGAAACGGGGGCGGGACCATCAACGTGGCCATCAGGAGGGTCACTTCCACCAAGGGCTGGGGAGAGGTACGCACAGAGAGAGAGAGAGATCAGGAGGGTCACTTCCACCAAGGGCTGGGGAGAGGTACGCAGAGAGAGAGAGAGAGAGAGAGAGATCAGGAGGGTCACTTCCACCAAGGGCTGGGGAGAGGTACGCACAGAGAGAGAGAGAGAGAGAGATCAGGAGGGTCACTTCCACCAAGGGCTGGGGAGAGGTACGCACAGAGAGAGAGAGAGATCAGGAGGGTCACTTCCACCATGGGCTGGGGGGGAGGAGACAGAGAGAGAGAGAGAGAGAGAGAGATCAGGAGGGTCACTTCCACCAAGGGCTGGGGAGAGGTACGCACAGAGAGAGAGAGAGAGAGATCAGGAGGGTCACTTCCACCAAGGGCTGGGGAGAGGTACGCACAGAGAGAGAGAGAGAGAGAGAGATCAGGAGGGTCACTTCCACCAAGGGCTGGGGAGAGGTACGCACAGAGAGAGAGAGAGAGAGAGAGAGAGAGATCAGGAGGGTCACTACCACCAAGGGCTGGTGAGAGATACGCACAGAGAGAGAGAGAGAGAGAGAGATCAGGAGGGTCACTTCCACCAAGGGCTGGTGAGAGGTACGCACACACACACACACACAGAGAGAGAGAGAGAGATCAGGAGGTCACACACACACAAGGGCAGGGATCAGGAGGGTCACAGAGAGAGAGAGATCACAGAGATCAGGAGGGACAGAACCACCAAGAAACATCAGATGTCAGCAGGGAGAGAGAATCAAGAGGGTCACTTCCACCAAGGGCTGGGGGGGTGTTTGTGTTTTCTCTCTCTTGCTCCTGTGTTGTGATCGCAGTGTTTGTTTCTTCTCTTTCTTGCTCCACAAGTTGTGATCGCAGTGTTTTTTTTTCTCTCTCTTTCTGAGCAGCTGGAGCTGGGCGGGGGACATGCACACCCACACAGAGATCAGGAAGATATTCAGAGAACCTCACGCCTCGCTGGTCAGTACCCGACGTTCACCTTGTCCTGATGACCGGGACATCGGTGTGAAGGAGCTGGGAATCTGTGGTTACACTGCTCCTGGGATCTGCCATTCACTGTCATTGGGTTTCAGCACATCATTTACTGTATTCAAATCCAAGAGTTTGTTTCACCCACACTCTTGCTCCTGTCAGAGCTGCAGAGGCATGTAGTGTTTGTTTCTTCTCTCGTTACTTTCCCTGTGTGATGATGTCATGGAGTGTTTGTTCTCTCTTCTCTCCTTGCTCCTTGATGAAACAATTGACCCTGGAGTTCCTGTGTTTTGTTTTTTTTCTCTCTCTTGCTCCTGTGTTGTCTGTCTCAGTGTTTTGTTTCTTCTCTCTCTTGCTCTGTGTTGTGAGGCAGTGTTTGTTTTTCTCTCTCTTGTTTGTTGACAACTCAGAGTGTTGCAGGTCTTCTCTCTCTTGCTCCTGTGTTGTGCCTGGGGTGTTTGTTTCTTCGACTTTCTTGCTCCTGTGTTGTGATGCAGTGTTTGTTTTTCTCTCTCTTGCTCTGTGTTGTGATCGCGAGTGTTTGTTTGTTTCTTCTCTCTCTGCTCCTGCAGTTGGAGAGGGGAGTGTTTGTTTCTTCTCTCTCTTCTCCTGGGTTTGAGAGTGTTTGTTTCTTCTCTCTCTTCCACCTGTGTTGGGGAGAGGGAGTGTTTGTTTCTTCAGGGAGACTTCCTCCAAGGGCTGGGGAGTTTCATCCATTGTTGGTTTCTTCTCTAACACACACTTGCTCTTGTGTTGTGATTACACTGTTTGTGATCAAGGTGCTACAAACACACACTGGTTGAAACCGGTGTTTGTTTTCTCTGACTGCTCCTGTGTTGTGATCGCAGTGTTTGTTTCTTCTCTCTCTTGCTCCGGTGTTGTGATCGCAGTGTTTGTTTGTTTCTTCTCTCTCTTGCTCCTGTGTTGTGATCTCTCTGTGTTTGTTTCTTCTCTCTCTTGCTCCTGTGTTTGATGTGTGGTGTTTGTTTTCTCTCTCTTGCTCCTGTGTTGTGATGTGTGTTTGTTTCTTCTCTCTCTTGCTCCTGTGTTGTGATCGCAGTGTTTGTTTCTTCTCTCTCTTGCTCCTGTGTTGTGATCGCAGTGTTTGTTTGTTTTTTCTCTCTCTTGCTCCTGTGTTGTGATCGCAGTGTTTGTTTTTTCTCTCTCTTGCTCCTGTGTTGTGATCGCAGTGTTTGTTTGTTTCTTCTCTCTCTCTTGTCCTGTGTTGTGATCTCTGTGTGTTTGTTTCTTCTCTCTCTTGCTCCTGTGTTGTGATGTGGTGTGTTTGTTTCTTCTCTCTCTTGCTCCTGTGTTGTGATCGCAGTGTTTGTTTTTTCTCTCTCTTGCTCCTGTGTTGTGATCGCAGTGTTTGTTTCTTCTCTCTCTTGCTCCTGTGTTGTGATCGCAGTGTTTGTTTCTTCTCTCTCTTGCTCCTGTGTTGTGATCGCAGTGTTTGTTTCTTCTCTCTCTTGCTCCTGTGTTGTGATGTGGTGTTTGTTTGTTTGTTTCTCTCTCTTGCTCCTGTGTTGTGATCGCAGTGTTTGTTTCTTCTCTCTCTTGCTCCTGTGTTGTGATCGCAGTGTTTGTTTGTTTCTTCTCTCTCTTGCTCCTGTGTTGTGATCGCAGTGTTTGTTTCTTCTCTCTCTTGCTCCTGTGTTGTGATCGCAGTGTTTGTTTGTTTCTTCTCTCTCTTGCTCCTGTGTTGTGATCGCAGTGTTTGTTTCTTCTCTCTCTTGCTCCTGTGTTGTGATCGCAGTGTTTGTTTGTTTTTTCTCTCTTGCTCTGTGTTGTGATCGTGGTGTTTGTTTTTCTCTCTCTTGCTCCTGTGTTGTGATCGCAGTGTTTGTTTTTTCTCTCTCTTGCTCCTGTGTTGTGATCGCAGTGTTTGTTTCTTCTCTCTCTTGCTCCTGTGTTGTGATCGCAGTGTTTGTTTCTTCTCTCTCTTGCTCCTGTGTTGTGATCGCAGTGTTTGTTTCTTCTCTTTCTTGCTCCTGTGTTGTGATCGCAGTGTTTGTTTTTTCTCTCTCTTTCTGAGCAGCTGGAGCTGGGCGCGGGGGACATGCACGGGCCCCTCTTCGGCATGAAGATATTCCGGAACCTCACGCCTCGCTGGTCAGTACCCGTCGTTCACCTTGTCCTGATGACCGGGTCAGCGGTGTGAAGGAGCTGTGCTCTGTGGTTACAGTGACTGCTGGGATCTGCCATTCACTGTCATTGGGTTTCAGCACATCACATTTACTATTCAAATCCAAGAGCTTAGAAAGAACGAAGTACCCACACTTGCTGTAGAATTGTCAGAGCTGCAGAGGCATGTAGTGTACTTTATACACCGTTACTTTCCCCGTATATGATAATGTCATCGCTGCAGTGTTCTGTAATAATGTAACGCCCTTGATGAAACAATTGACCCTGGAGTTCCACTGTCCCCTTCAATTCTAACCCTCCCTCTCTCCCTCTCTCTGTCTCTCTCTCTCTCACTCTCTCTCTCCCTTTCTCTCCCTCTCCCCCTCTCTCTCTCTCTCTCCAGTTTCCTGACAACTCAGTGCGCGATGCAGGTCTCGTCCCGCGGTGTCCGGCCCGGCCTCACCACTGTCCTGGCGCGACACCTCGACAAGAACACCATGGGTTACCTGCAGTGGCGCTGGGGCACCCAGTCTGCCATGAACACCAGCATCGTGAGAGACACCAAGACCAGTCACCTCACCTTCGCACTGCAGGTGGAGAGGGGAGAGGGGAGAGACGGGGGAGAGGAGAGGGGGGGAGAGAGGGGAGAGAGGGGAGAGAGGGGAGAGAGACGGGAGACTCCCGTTGCACAGCAGTTTCATCCATTCCTGGTTTCATTAGGAGTTTTAATAAGACACACCTGAGCTTGTTACCTTTACACTGGGGCTGATCAAGGTGCTAGTAAAACCTGGACTGGGTGAAACTGCGTTCCATCACTGCACTAATATGACTAATGTGTCAACTGATACCTGCTCTCTGTGTGGTGTGGTGTGGCTCTGCTCTCTGTGTGGTGTGGTGTGGCTCTGCTCTCTGTGTGGTGTGGCGTGGCTCTGCTCTCTGTGTGGTGTGGTGTGGCTCTGCTCTGTGTGGTGTGTGCTCTGTGTGTGTGGCTCTGCTCTCTGTGTGGTGTGGCTCTGCTCTCTGTGTGGTGTGGTGTGGCTCTGCTCTCTGTGTGGTGTGGCGTGGCTCTGCTCTCTGTGTGGTGTGGTGTGGCTCTGCTCTCTGTGTGGTGTGGTGTGGCTCTGCTCTCTGTGTGGTGTGGCTCTGCTCTCTGTGTGGTGTGGCTCTGCTCTCTGTGTGGTGTGGCGTGGCTCTGCTCTCTGTGTGGTGTGGTGTGGCGCTGCTCTCTGTGTGGTGTGGCTCTGCTCTCTGTGTGGTGTGGCTCTGCTCTCTGTGTGGTGTGGTGTGGCTCTGCTCTCTGTGTGGTGTGGTGTGGTGTGGCTCTGCTCTCTTGTGTAACTGTGATGTTGTCTGTTCTCAGCTCGGGATCCCTCACTGCTTCATGATGCTCAGCTACCAGTACAAGTTCCAGGACGAGGATCAGACTAAAGTCAAGGGCTCCCTGAAGTAAGTGCCGCGGCTAAAACAAAACACAATGACAGAACAAACTGGAAGAGAGATCTGGAAGCTGTGTGAAGAGAGACCCGTCACACGACATAGTGACTTCCTGTAACAGACAGCAGGACCAGGTGTTGATTTGATGCAGCTATCTGACATTCCTTTGATGGTTGATCCTGTGGTATTCAGTAACCCTGTGCTGTTTTGTGTCTCTGTCTGTCTGTGTGTGTCTGTGTCTGTGTGTGTGTGTCTTATCTATCTATCTGTATGTGTGTCTGTGTGTGTGTGACTGTGTCTGTGTCTGTCTGTGTGTCTGTGTCTGTTTCTGTGTCTGTTTCTGTGTCTGTCTGTGTGTGTGTTGCAGGGCTGGGTTGGATGCAGTTGCAGAGCGGAAGTACTGTTGTCAGTGTTGGGGTACCCCAGGGGCAAAAGAAGATCGCTCTCTCTCTCTCACAGTGTTCTCCCCCCTCTCAGTGTCTGGGGAACCCCAGTCCTGGGGTCTCCCTCAAAATCTCTCTCTCTCTCTCTCTCTCTCTCTCTCTCTCTCTCTCTCTCTCTCTCTCTCTCCCTCTCCTCTCTCTCTCTCTCTCTGCAGATTGAACAGAGCCAGTCAGTCCTGATTCAGTGTCGCTGTGTGTCTGATATCCTCTCTCTCTCTCTCCCTGCAGATTGAACAGAGCCAGTCAGTCCTGATTCAGTGTCGCTGTGTGTCTGATATCCTCTCTCTCTCTCTCTCTCTCCTGCTCTCTCTGAACAGAGCCAGTCTCTCTCTCTCTTCCCAATTCACCTCTCTCTCTCTCTCTCTCTCTCCCCAGATTGTGTTCTATGCCACTGTGTGTCTCTCTCTCTCTTCTGCACCTGGCCAGTCAGAGGCTGGTTATCCCCCCTCCCTGAGCTGTGTTCTGCCACTGTGGGTACGTTTTGTAATGCAGCTGTCTGGAGGCTGAGAAGGAGCTACGGACAGCCTGTAGGATGGTTTAATGATGGTTTGTCTGTATGAGCAGGTGTTTGTGTTTCCATGGTGACTGAGCCTGTGTCTCTGCACAGGGAGCTGGAGAAGCAGAGGGAGAGCTCGTCCTCCGACATCGCCAGGAAGAAGCAGGAGGCCGAGGCAGCCGTGAGTGTCCGTCCGTCCATCCGTCCGTCTGTGTGTGTGTGTCTGTCTCTCTATATCAATCTAGCGATCTGTCTATATGTGTGTCTGTCTATCAATCTAGCGATCTGTCTATATGTGTGTGTGTCTGTCTAGCGATCTGTCTATATATGTGTGTCTCTGTCCCGCTGTCTGTGCAAATATCTCTCTCTCCTCTCCTCTGTCTACCCCTCAATGTCAATACTGTGTCTGTCTCTCTCTCTCTCCTCTCTCTCTCTCTGCAGCACCTGATCTCTCTCTTTCTCTCTCTCTCTCTCTACTCCCTCTCTCTCTCTGTCACTCAGATCTCTCTCTCTTCGATTTCTAATGCCCCTCTACTGCCTCTCCCTCCTCTCTCTGCCTCCTAAATTCCTCTCTGCCTCTCTCTCCCTCTCTCTGCCTCTCCCTCCCCCCTCTCTGTGTAATGGAGGTGTTTGTTTGTTTGTTTCCCCGGCAGGTGCGCTTGATGCAGGAGTCGGTGCGCCGGGTCATCGAGTGGGAGGAGTCCAGGATGGGTACGAGACACAAACACAACCTGAGAGCAAGACACGGAGACAGAGAGCTTCCTTTAACCTCAAGCAGGACCAGATCTCACGATTTCAATGCAGATACACCAGCGCGCTGCAGCACCAGAATCTCACGATTTCAATGCAAATACACCAGCGCGCTGCAGCACCAGAATCTCACGATTTCAATGCAGATACACCAGCGTGCTGCAGCACCAGATCACACGATTTCAATGCAAATACACCAGCGTGCTGCAGCACCAGATCACACGATTTCAATGCAAATACACCAGCGTGCTGCAGCACCAGATCACACGATTTCAATGCAAATACACCAGCGGCGTGCTGCAGCACCAGATCACCACGATTTCAATGCAAATACACCAGCGTGCTGCAGCACCAGATCACACGATTTCAATGCAAATACACCAGCGTGCTGCAGCACCAGATCTCACGATTTCAATGCAAATACACCAGCGTGCTGCAGCACCAGATCTCACGATTTCAATGCAAATACACCACACTGCAGCGTGCTGCAGCACCAGATCACACGATTTCAATGCAAATACACCAGCGTGCTGCAGCACCAGATCACCCGATTTCAATGCAAATACACCAGCGTGCTGCAGCACCAGATCTCACGATTTCAATGCAAATACACCAGCGTGCTGCAGCACCAGATCTCACGATTTCAATGCAAATACACCAGCGTTAACGATTGCAGCACCAGATCTCACGATTTCAATGCAAATACACCAGCGTGCTGCAGCACCAGATCTCCGCGATTTTCAATACATGCGTGCTGCAGCACCAATACACGATTTCAATGCAAATACACCAGCGTGTTGCAGCACCAGATCACACGATTTCAATGCAAATACACCAGCGTTGTGCTGCAGCACCATTTCAATGCAAATACACCAGCGTGCACGTTGCAGCACCAGATCACACGATTTCAATGCAAATACACCAGCGTGCTGCAGCACCAGATCTCACGATTTCAATGCAAATACACCAGCGTGCTGCAGCACCAGATCACACGATTTCAATGCAAATACACCAGCGTGCTGCAGCACCAGATCTCACGATTTCAATGCAATACACCAGCGTGCTGCAGCACCAGCGTCGTTGCAGCACCAGATCACACGATTTCAATGCAAATACACCAGCGTGCTGCAGCACCAGATCTCACGATTTCAATGCAAATACACCAGCGTGCTGCAGCACCAGAACACCACGATTTCAATGCAAATACACCAGCGTGCTGCAGCACCAGATCACACGATTTCAATGCAAATACACCAGCGTGCTGCAGCACCAGATCACACGATTTCAATGCAAATACACCAGCGTGCTGCAGCACCAATGCAAATACACCAGATCACCACCGATTTCAATTTCAATACAAATAGCGTGCTGCAGCACCAGATCTCACGATTTCAATGCAAATACACCAGCGTGCAGCTGCAGCACCAGATCTCACGATTTCAATGCAATACACCAGCGTGCTGCAGCACCAGATCACACGATTTCAATGCAAATACACCAGCGTTGCAGCACCTGCAGCACCAGATCTGCGATTTCAATGCAAATACACCAGCGTTGCTGCAGCACCAGATCTCACGATTTCAATGCAAATACACCAGCGCTGCAGCACCAGATCTCACGATTTCAATGCAAATACACCAGCGTGCTGCAGCACCAGATCTCACGATTTCAATGCAAATACACCAGCGTGCTGCAGCACCAGATCACACGATTTCAATGCAAATACACCAGCGTGCTGCAGCACCAGATCACACGATTTCAATGCAAATACACCAGCGTGCTGCAGCACCAGATCTCACGATTTCAATGCAAATACACCAGCGTGCTGCAGCACCAGATCACACGATTTCAATGCAAATACACCAGCGTGCTGCAGCACCAGATCTCACGATTTCAATGCAAATACACCAGCGTGCACACCAGCCATTTGCTGCAAGTACACCAGATGCTGCAGCACCAGATTCTGGTTTCAATCAAATACACCAGCTGCAGCACCAGATCAGTGATTTCAATGCAAATACACCAGGTTTCACCAGATCTCCTCAATCAATGTTTGCTTGGCACCAGATCACCGATTTCTGGTTACACCAGGTGCTGCAGCACCAGATGTTTTCAATGCAATACACCAGCGTGCTGCAGCACCAGAATCTCACGATTTCAATGCAAATACACCAGGCCTCCAGATCTCAGTTTTTGACACCAGTTCTGGTTTTTCAATGCCGATACACCAGCGTGCTGCAGCACCAGATCTGGTTTTCAATCCAGGCCTCCTCCAGTTTGATTGTTCCTGGTTTCTCTCCAGGAGCAGCAGTGTTTGATTCGGTTCTGTGTTTTTCTCCAGGCCTCCTCTCAGTGTTTGATTCGGTTCTGGTTTCTCTCCAGGCCTCCTCTCAGTGTTTGATTCGGTTCTGGTTTCTCTCCAGGCCTCCTCTCAGTGTTTGATTCGGTTCTGGTTTCTCTCCAGGCCTCCTCTCAGTGTTTGATTCGGTTCTGGTTTCTCTCCAGGCCTCCTCTCAGTGTTTGATTCGGTTCTGGTTTCTCTCCAGGCCTCATCATCCTGAACGCTTGGTATGGGAAGTTTGTGACGGACACCAGCAGGAAGCAGGAGAAGGCGAAGGTGATCGATGTGACGGTCCCGCTGCAGTGCCTGGTGAAGGACTCCAAACTCATCCTCACAGACGCGTGCAAGGCAAGGCACAGCACAGCTGAGAAATTTAATGAGGACTTCAACAGCTAACGCTGCCACTACAAGTCTCTCTCAGGGTCTTCAGTGTAAATTCAGTGGCAAACGTTTCCACTAGAAGTCTTTCTCAGCGTCTTCAGTGTAAATTCAATGGCACACGTTTCCACTAGAAGTCTTTCTCAGGGTCTTCAGTGTAAATTCAATGGCACACGTTTCCACTAGACGTCTTTCTCAGCGTCTTCAGTGTAAATTCAGTGGCAAACGTTTCCACTAGAAGTCTTTCTCAGCGTCTTCAGTGTAAATTCAGTGACAGACGACTAACGTGTGTAGCTGTATGCGTACAGCGTGTATGCGTACAGCGTTTAATTCTACTTGGGTATAAATAAATATTCTAAATAGTTGATGTGTAGAAATGTTGCTCCTGTTGTAACACTCTGAGCTAACCCGCTTCCCCTCTCTTTGCTGCCCCCTGCAGTCTGGCTTGCCCGGGTTTTATGACCCCTGCGTTGGGGAGGAGAAGAGCCTCAAGGTGCTGTATCAGTTCAGAGGAGTCATGCACCAAAACCTGTCTGGAGACACAGAGGCACTTAGGATACCAAAGCAATGTGAGTGGAGTTATATACACCTCTGTGAGTCTGTCTGTCTGGAGATACAGAGGCACTTACAATACCAAAGCAATGTGAGAGGCTTTATATACACCTCTGTCTGTCTGTCTGTCTGTGTCTATCTATCTGTCTGTTTATCTCTATATATCTATGTAAACACACACAGTTCCTCTCCTCTGTGCATGTTTCCCTACAGTGTGCACAGGTAAAACCAGAGGCTTTTGTTTTTATTAGAATTTTATATTCACAAGAAGCAAGAGCTTTTAAGACATGTTGTCCTCTCCCCTTGTCCCTGCAGCTCACAGGATTGATGCAGACACTTAAGACATTAAGGGACAAGAGCATGGACAGAGAGAGAGAGAGACGGACTGGACTGCACAGCCAGGGAGCCTGCAGACCCCACGCTAACAAACACACACAGATGTGAACATTTTTTATTGCTAGAATTATTATTATTATTGTTATTATTATTGATATTATTATGATGAAGGTGGTGACACAGAGGCGCGGGGCACTTTCAGGAAACATGTACTGGGACTGTACTGGGGACTTGCATGGGGATTTTACATGCAAATGAAATGAAAAGATACCAGTGGATGATTTAAAACAAAAAAAACTGTGTGTTTGACATCTGTCTCTCTGTGTGTGTGTGTTCGTGTATGCTTGTCTGTGTGTGTGCGTCTGGCTGTATGCTTGCTTGTGTGTGTGTTTGTCTGTCTGTCTGTCTGTCTGCTTGCGTGTGTCTGTCTGTCTGTCTGTATGCTTGCGTGTGTGTCTGTCTGTCTGTCTGTATGCTTGTGTGTGTGTGTGTGTCTGTCTGTCTGTATGCTTGCTTGTGTGTTCGTGTCTGTGTCTGTCTGTATGCTTGCTTGTGTGTGTGTTTGTCTGTCTGTCTGTCTGTATGCTTGCTTGTGTGTGTCTGTCTGTCTGTATGCTTGTCTGTGTGTGTCTGTATGTATGTATGCTTGTCTGTGTGTGTCTGTCTGTCTGTATGCTTGCTTGTGTGTGTGTGTCTGTCTGTCTGTCTGTCTGTGTGTGTCTGTATGTCTGTATGCTTGTCTGTGTGTGTCTGTCTGTCTGTCTGTCTGTATGCTTGCGTGTGTCTGTCTGTCTGTCTGTATGCTTGCTTGTGTGTGTGTGTCTGTCTGTCTGTATGCTTGTCTGTGTGTGTGTGTGTGTGTCTGTCTTGTCTGTGTGTGTCTGTATGTCTGTATGCTTGCTTGTGTGTGTGTGTCTGTCTGTCTGTCTGTCTGTCTGTATGCTTGCGTGTGTCTGTCTGTCTGTCTGTATGCTTGCGTGTGTGTGTGTGTGTCTGTCTGTCTGTCTGTATGCTTGTGTGTGTGTGTGTGTCTGTCTGTCTGTATGCTTGTCTGTCTGTCTGTCTGTATGCTTGTCTATGGATCTGTTTTAGAATGTACATGTTTGCTGGTTTGCTTTCATCGTTATGGCAGGCAGCTGAAGTTCACACAGACTGTTAGAAATTTTGAAACAGTGTTCCGGACGATGATATATAATTGACGCTGCCTGGTCTCTTGAAGATCCGGGTGGGTCAGTGCTTGTCCCGATCGCAGCCTGGAAGGCCCCCCACCTCCCCTCAAGGTCCTGTTTAAACTACAGGGAGAGTCTGTCTGTGAGACCAGGGGACCCTGAGCAGATGACTTGCTGCTGTTTCCCCACTAGGTGTCACTGTTTCATACACCTTGACCGAAGAGAAAATTCACGTCAGAAACAGAAGTTAGTTTAAAACCATTTCAGTGCATTGACAACCTAATGAAGCACACAGGAGAACCCCAGCCTCTGACAGGACAGGTGTGTGTGTGTGTGTGTGATTTAATAACAAGGCTTTCATTTGAATCAAGCCTCAGCCTCTTATTGTAGTACTGTCAGTGTTGACTGCTTTACTCTCAGCCACATGCGACTCCCCTCTCTCTGGAAAACTGGTTTATTTTGAGCTTGTTTTCCAAACATCCAGTCCACGTTTTCCTTAACAGCCATCTGACCGTTCTGGACCAGTAAGCTGGATTCTCTTTGTCTCCCAGTTCCCACGCAGTGGGGGAGAAACCTGACACTGTTCATGATGTCACTGCACCCGGTGTGGGTCAGAGTGCCGGGTGTGGGTCAGAATGATGGGTAATTATGATAATTGTGGTTACCCCGTGACTCCACGCACACTGGGACAGAGTGGGACAGTTCAGGCTTTTCAACTCCCATCGCAATGCATTCTGGTACAGTTTACCTGTCTCAGGTACCTTTCACAGCAGGACTACACTAACCAGAATGCATTGGGGTCTAACGCCATGATTAAAAAAAAACACCACAAGAAAAATGATTTTGTCTCATTCTTTGATTATTTTCGATCTTGAACAATAAGAATAACACAATCAAGTCACACTCTGAAAGCCGGTAGCTTTAGAGAAGGGAGTGCGTGTGTGAAGTCATGAACACACACGACCCACCTCAAAGTGCAGATCCCAGCCAGAACACCCAACAAGCAGCCAGGCTGGACACACAAGACTGGCACTGCCAGTGTGGGTGCGGCAGGTAGACTCTCCATTGCAGCTGGATCAATACCAGACCGCTTTCTAATTTCAGAGTCCAGTGTGAGAGCGCTCTTGCTGGTTTCAGCCCAGTCTCGGCTTGCAGTCCTAAACGAGTGGCTGGGGTTGTGTTGCTTGATACTGCAGGGATGGAGGCAAGAGTCGCGTTGCATAGCAGTCTGATCCACTCCTGGTTTCACTGAGGCTGCGTGGGCAGGTGGTTAAAGAAAAGGGTTTGTAGCCAGGAGGTGTGACCGTGTGCGTGACCCTGTGTGTGACCCTGAGCAAGTCGCTTCACCTCCTTGTGCTCCGTCTTTCGGGTGAGACGCTGTTGTAAGTGACTCTGCAGCTGATGCACAGTTCACACACCCTGGTCTCTGTAAGTTTCCTTGGATAAAGATGTCTGCTAAATAAACTAATAATAAGGCACACCTGAACTTGTTAGCTCTACACACTGGAGCTAATCAAGCTGAAACTGGAGTCTTATTTCCATCCCTGCGCTAACAGGGGGTAAGAATAATGCATTTCAAAGCCCCTCTTTTATAAAGCATGTTTTTCGCCTGGCTGGCTGCGTCTCTGTAACCTGTGAGCTCAGTGTTCACACAGGGTCCGCCCCCACGGTGCTCCGATTGGCTGCCCGCAGCCTCTCCAGCTCCCGATTGGCTGCCTGCAGCTTGATTTTGGTGCGGCGGATGATCTCGACCTTCACCTTTAACCTCTTGCGCAGCTTGGCGTTGGACTCCAGGGCGCCGAAGAACCGCGCCTTCATCACCCGCAGGTCCGAGAGCGCGTAGCTGTGCTCTCGCGATACCGGCTCCGGGGGGCGCTAGAGAGGAGGGGGGGAAACTCAGTGAACAGGGCATTCACATTCTAATGTCTACACTAGAAGGAACTAGAGCTCTATTTGCTGGTCCTGCTTGACTCCTGATCTGTACCTGTGTGTGTGGAGGCTGGCTCCGGTCCTGCTTGACTCCTGATCTGTACCTGTGTGTGTGGAGGCTGGCTCCGGTCCTGCTTGACTCCTGTTCTGTACCTGTGTGTGTGGAGGCTGGCTCCGGTCCTGCTTGACTCCTGATCTGTACCTGTGTGTGTGGAGGCTGGCTCCGGTCCTGCTTGACTCCTGATCTGTACCTGTGTGTGTGGAGGCTGGCTCCGGTCCTGCTTGACTCCTGATCTGTACCTGTGTGTGTGGAGGCTGGCTCCGGTCCTGCTTGACTCCTGATCTGTAGTCCTGTGTGTGTGGAGGCTGGCTCGGTCCTGCTTGACTCCGGGATCTGTACCTGAGGGGTCAGGGTCATTCTTGTGCTTGGAGGCTGTCTCCGGTCCAAGAAGCACCAGACCACAGAGGCATGATCTGTCCATTACCTGGGTGAGCTTAGCTGGACACACTGTGGCTGATGCTTGTAAACCAGGATCTGTACCTGGCTTGACTGGAGGCTCCACACCCCTGTCCTGTGTGCCCCCCTGGGCTGGCCCTGGGTGGCGTTGAAGAGGGTGGGCACGGCGTTCCAGGTGAGGTTCTTGCGGTTCCCGTAGCTGCTGAAGCTCTCCAGGGGCTGGGGGTCACATGTGCCTCTTGGGTCAGGTCATTCTCCAGCCACTCCTGCAGGAGGTGGGGCTTGCTCAGGGGAAACCTGGGGGGAGAGAGTCTCACCTGAACAAAAAGAAACAGACAAGAAGCACCAGACCACAGAGGCATAGCAGTGTGATCCATTCCAGGTTTTCACTTGAGCTTGTTAGCTGGACACAGGGTGGGAGAGACAAAGGTAGGGGAGGAGTAAAGGAGAGAGAAAAGGGGTGAAGAGAGAGAAGGGGATAGGGAGAGAGTGATGGAGAAGGAGGAGAGAAGGGGATAGGAGAGAGAGAGTGGTGATGGAGAAGGAGGGAGAGATGGCCCTAGGGGGGGTGGATGGAGAAGGAGGAAGAGGGGTGGGCGGTGAGTGAACTTCCAGGTGAGCAATTCTATGGTTCTAAAAGGTAGGCTGCTGAAGCTCTCTGGGGTGAAGTACCTGGGAAATACAGTGCCTCTTGGGACAGCATCATCAAAACACAACCGATGTTCTCCAGCCACTCCGTGCGGGTTCACAAGAGGCCAGGGGGAACTTTGAAAAGGGGAACTTTACATGGTTATATATATATATATATATATATATATAGAAGCTCAAGGAGCCAGAGAAACGGATATGGTACATATCTTTCTCAGAAGGGCCCTGTGTTTGAATCAAAACATTGGAGGTATTTATAGGTTTAGGGGCATGACAACTACTTGTTATTGTTTACATTCAAATTCATGATTTATTCTTACATGTAATGGTGTTCTATGATTGTGACATCATTTTTACTTCTATCTTTGAATCTGATTAATTCTAATTAACACTACTTTATATAAACTTATATTTTTTTATTATATCATGCAATGCTGGCTCTGAGGATCAGGAGATTTGGCCTCCCAAGGCATCAGCATGCACAACTTTTGGTGATTTTGTTTATTTATTTAAATGTTATATATTTATTGAAGTTAATAAGTTCATTCTTTTCTGGAGAAGGCATAGGAGTGTTCAGTCTATTTATCCATTGGTGATTCTTCTATATGTGCATTGTCTAATTTGAGCATTCCCCTACAAAAAGGTAAAGTGCTGTACTATTGGTTCATTCATTTTATTTCTAATTAAGTGGTTCCTTTTATATAAATGGTTCCAGTCTCTCAACATATTTGATTTCATCAATTTTTTCACAGCCCCGGAGTAGGTATTAGTTTTTAGTGGATATGTGGTGTTCTTTGTTTAATTATATTTTTCGTTTGTCCTGTATTTACACAAATCTACTAGTGCAAAGAACCTATTTTGTCAATTATTCATGTTTCGTCTAAAAAAACCTAAATTAACTGCTCTTTTGAATCACACTGGGGCCTTAAGAAATACTTTTTAAATTTTTCTGAATTAAGAACCGTGTTTCCAAACTATCTTAGAAATATTGGGCAAAAAGTTTAGAAAAGCACAGGACTTTACAACCTATATATATATATATATATATATATATAAATAAGAATAGAATCAGCCCGTTTTAATACCTGTGGAAGGTAAGCTCTCGGGTTTTAATATAGAATCAGCCCGTACCTGTGGAAGGTAAGCTCCGGGTTTTAATATAGAATCAGCCCGTACCTGTGGAAGGTAAGCTCTGGGTTTTTTTAATATAGAATCAGCCCGGGTTTTACCTGTGGAAGGTAAGCTCCGGGTTTTAATATAGAATCAGCCCGTACCTGTGGAAGGTAAGCTCCGGGTTTTTAATATAGAATCAGCCCGTACCTGTGGAAGGTAAGCTCCGGGTTTTTAATATAGAATCAGCCCGTACCTGTGGAAGGTAAGCTCTGGGTTTTAATATAGAATCAGCCCGTAGAACCTGTGGACCTGTGGAAGGTAAGCTCTGGGTTTTAATATAGAATCAGCCCGTACCTGTGGAAGGTAAGCTCTGGGTTTTTAATATAGAATCAGCCCGTATCTGTGGAAGGTAAGCTCCGGGTTTTTAATATAGAATCAGCCCGTACCTGTGGAAGGTAAGCTCTGGGTTTTTGCTGTTGTACCGGTTCGTGCAGTTATACGCCGAGCAGCTTTTGGGCATCTTAAGTTTGTATTTCCGCCGCTGTCCGCCCGTCTGCCTGCCCCTAACAAAAATGGCCGCCGGAAGGCCAACCACAAGAAGAAAATGCTCGCTAAACAATCCCAGCTGGAGTCCGCTTCGCCCCTCAGCTCGGAGAACAACGAGCGCACTGCTAAAGCAGCCCAGGCATGCAAAAACACGCGCTTCCAAGCATGTGCCTGAAAAACAACATCAAAGAAAATTAAAACAATCGCAGTTCAAGCGCGCATCCGCAAACACGGCAATGGCAAACAACTTCACCGTTTCACAAGAACGATGTGATGCTGCAGTGGATTATGGGAGTCGCCCTCCGCCCCTGACCACGGGGACGGGGCATGCATGCTTAATATTAATGAGCTCGGATAAACCAGTGCGTGGAGCTACACGGGACCCGCACTCAGACAAGCAGGTCCGGCTGCTGCAGCTGCGCGTTAAATAAGTTTAAAACATCAATAAGCCTTTTTTATGTTTCCTGCATTTGCTTCTGCCTAGAGGACTGCGAATTGCTCTTGCAGCCCGCCAGCACCCGTAACAACGTGCTAATATAAAGACATAACGAGTTGCGCGCTGTTTTGCGTGGTGTATTGTACACATATTTGTAAAATGCATTGGTTTGTAATTCCCCGTTCATTGAAGCCGAGTCGGACGGCATGGATATCCGCTGTATTTAAATGACAGGGGGTCAGGATTGTTCCAAACACATTATTATTGAAGCACGTTGATGGATTTTTATGTCATGACTATTTGGAGCATGTTTTATAGTTATTTCATCTCTCTAGAGACCTGCTTATCCGATTGCAGTGAGACTTGGTAAGGTCATTCCTTAGTACAGGTTACTCAGTGCATTTGGATAGTGGCAGGATAGCTGGGACTTCACCTGACTTGTGAAAATATAGTCTACAAAAACCAAATGACTGTACAGCAGAGCTGCCCAGGAGACAGACTCCCTCATGAGGAGGCAGTGCTCTCTCTACCTCTTCATTCATCCATTCCTGTCTCTCTACACATTTATCACAACACAAAGTTTTAGTTTCCTACAAAGTGGATTAAACAGCAGGAGCTGCCCTCCAGCACAGCTTCAGCAGTTGTGCACATCACACATGTAGCATCATTACAGCCCTCGTGTCCGGACTGCGGACTCCAGTCATCGCAGTCTTTTCAAACCAGGCGTGTTGTGGAGCACAGCGAGGCCTGTGTGGCTCAAACAGACAAACAGCTGATATGACAAGTAAAGGAAATGAAACAGAGACCAACAGCATTCATTCAAAAACAACAGAGACTCCGATTCAGCTTAAAATATCACTAGTTAGATCTTTATTTACAAAATCGTTACACAAATTTACAGAGTTTCACGGAAACAGAATTCTCCTCCTCGCCTGCTTTCACAGTCATTCAGTGGAGCTCACCCTGCGACGCGGTGCTGAATACAAACTGTACCCCACCAGCGATCACGCACTACCCTGCGTTACTCAGCAGGGCGCTTTCTTCTTTTCTTAAATTAAAAAAAAAAGGGAACAGCCTTCTTTTCCTTTGGTAAAACTTTTTTCTTTGCTTCGAAGTAGAATATATTTATATACTTTATTAATACAAAAAAAACAAACTAGCACTTCTGTTTTAGTGTAAAATCAAACAAATAATACAGGTAATCAGAACGGTCACAACTGCGATGGGGGGGTTCAAACAGTCTGAGGTTCAAACCTAGGACCTCTGTGTCACACTGCTTTCTAACAGGATCACTAAACCCCAGACTTAACTGCAGAATGCAATAAAACAAACACACAAACAAAAAAGGTAGGGACTCTCCTGAACTAGGACCCTGGAATGATAAACGAGGCCTGTCACACCAGGCAGGTTTTTATACAGAGGGAGCTTTTCAAGCAGTCGCCAGACGTGGCTCCACTGAAACTTGTTCACATGTTGTGGTTTAATCCAGTGACAAGGTGAAAAACTGCTTCAAAACGCCACCTCATACAAGCAGCTTCCTACGCTGCCTGGTCTGTCCTGGGCTTGAGAGCACACTGTGAGCAGATAAACAAAACAAACAACAATACAAAGACTCCTACAGTGAGGCATCATTTAACTGAATGAACTCCAGGACTGGGAAACGATCGCTGGACTCGACTGAGAACTACAAGCTGGAAAGCGGAGCTGCACCCTCCCGCTCGATTCGGTGAGCTGAGTACTCTACACAGTGAAGCTCACACCTTGATTAGCAATCCCAGTTAGCCTGGCACTGAAATACAACACAACACAAGGACGAGGTGATTTCACAAGCATTGCATTACACTGTGACACGTTTAGAAATGGCATTCTTAGATTCTGGATAGAGATCTGAGCCCATTACACCCGAGTCAGGGAGAGGATGCACTGGCCCCAAAATCGACATTGAAATGAAAAAAAAAACCGACAGCATCGTCCAAAACACAACTGCGCTTCACACACGTAGGACGGGTTCACAAGACCGGGTGCCAGGATCTTCCAAGGAACTTTGAAAAGCACAGAACTTTACAATTATGTTATATATATATAATATACTTAAATATAGAATCAGCCCGTACCTGTGGAAGGTAAGCTCGGGGTTTTTAATATAGAATCAGCCCGTACCTGTGGAAGGTAAGCTCCGGGTTTTTAATATAGAATCAGCCTGTGGAAGGTAAGTCCGGGTTTTTAATATAGAATCAGCCCGTACCTGTGGAAGGTAAGCTCCGGGTTTTTAATATAGAATCAGCCCGTACCTGTGGAAGGTAAGCTCCGGGTTTTTAATATAGAATCAGCCCGTACCTGTGGAAGGTAAGCTCCGGGTTTTTAATATAGAATCAGCCCGTACCTGTGGAAGGTAAGCTCTGGGTTTTTAATATAGAATCAGCCCGTACCTGTGGAAGGTAAGCTCTGGGTTTTTAATATAGAATCAGACCGTATCTGTGGAAGGTAAGCTCCGGGTTTTTAATATAGAATCAGCCCGTACCTGTGGAAGGTAAGCTCTGGGTTTTTGCTGTTGTACCGGTTCGTGCAGTTATACGCCGAGCAGCTTTTGGGCATCTTAAGTTTGTATTTCCGCCGCTGTCCGCCCGTCTGCCTGCCCCTAACAAAAATGGCCGCCGGAAGGCCAACCACAAGAAGAAAAAGCTCGCTAAACAATCCCAGCTGGAGTCCGCTTCGCCCCTCAGCTCGGAGAACAACGAGCGCACTGCTAAAGCAGCCCAGGCATGCAAAAACACGCGCTTCCAAACATGTGCCTGAAAAACAACATCAAAGAAAATTAAAACAATCGCAGTTCAAGCGCGCATCCGCAAACACGGCAATGGCAAACAACTTCACCGTTTCACAAGAACGATGTGATGCTGCAGTGGATTATGGGAGTCGCCCTCCGCCCCTGACCACGGGGACGGGGCATGCATGCTTAATATTAATGAGCTCGGATAAACCAGTGCGTGGAGCTACACGGGACCCGCACTCAGACAAGCAGGTCCGGCTGCTGCAGCTGCGCGTTAAATAAGTTTAAAACATCAATAAGTCTTTTTTTTGTTTCCTGCATTTGCTTCTGCCTAGAGGACTGCGAATTGCTCTTGCAGTCCGCCAGCACCCGTAACAACGTGCTAATATAAAGACATAACGAGTTGCGCGCTGTTTTGCGTGGTGTATTGTACACATATATAAAATGCATTGGTTTGTAATTCCCCGTTCATTGAAGCCGAGTCGGACGGCATGGATATCCGCTGTATTTAAATGACAGGGGGGCAGGATTGTTCCAAACACATTATTATTGAAGCACGTTGATGGATTTTTATGTCATGACTATTTGGAGCATGTTTTATAGTTATTTCATCTCTCTAGAGACCTGCTTATCCGATTGCAGTGAGACTTGGTAAGGTCATTCCTTAGCACAGGTTACTCAGTGCATTTGGATAGTGGCAGGATAGCTGGGACTTCACCTGACTTGTGAAAATATAGTCTACAAAAACTAAATGACTGTACAGCAGAGCTGCCCAGGAGACAGACTCCCTCATGAGGAGGCAGTGCTCTCTCTATCTCTTCATCCATCCATTCCTGTCTCAATACACATTTATATCACAACACAAAGTTTTAGTTTCCTACAAAGTGGATTAAACAGCAGGAGCTGCCCTCCAGCACAGCTTCAGCAGTTGTGCACATCACACATGTAGCATCATTACAGCCCTCGTGTCCGGACTGCGGACTCCAGTCATCGCAGTCTTTTCAAACCAGGCGTGTTGTGGAGCACAGCGAGGCCTGTGTGGCTCAAACAGACAAACAGCTGATATGGCAAGTAAAGGAAATGAAACAGAGACCAACAGCATTCATTCAAAAACAACAGAGACTCCGATTCAGCTTAAAATATCACTAGTTAGATCTTTATTTACAAAATCGTTACACAAATTTACAGAGTTTCACGGAAACAGAATTCTCCTCCTCGCCTGCTTTCACAGTCACTCAGTGGAGCTCACCCTGCGACGCGGTGCTGAATACAAACTGTACCCCACCAGCGATCACGCACTACCCTGCGTTACTCAGCAGGGCGCTTTCTTCTTTTCTTAAATTAAAAAAAAAAAAGGGAACAGCCTTCTTTTCCTTTGGTAAAACTTTTTTCTTTGCTTCAAAGTAGAATATATTTATATACTTTATTAATATAAAAAAAACAAACTAGCACTTCTGTTTTAGTGTAAAATCAAACAAATAATACAGGTAATCAGAACGGTCACAACTGCGATGGGGGGGTTCAAACAGTCTGAGGTTCAAACCTAGGACCTCTGTGTCACACTGCTTTCTAACAGGATCACTAAACCCCAGACCTAACTGCAGAATGCAATAAAACAAACACACAAACAAAAAAGGTAGGGACTCTCCTGAACTAGGACCCTGGAATGATAAACGAGGCCTGTCACACCAGGCAGGTTTTTATACAGAGGGAGCTTTTCAAGCAGTCGCCAGACGTGGCTCCAGTGAAACTTGTTCACATGTTGTGGTTTAATCCAGTGACAAGGTGAAAAACTGCTTCAAAACGCCACCTCATACAAGCAGCTTCCTACGCTGCCTGGTCTGTCCTGGGCTTGAGAGCACACTGTGAGCAGATAAACAAAACAAGCAACAATACAAAGACTCCTACAGTGAGGCATCATTTAACTGAATGAACTCCAGGACTGGGAACCGATCGCTGGACTCGACTGAGAACTACAAGCTGGAAAGCGGAGCTGCACCCTCCCGCTCAATTCGGTGAGCTGAGTACTCTACACAGTGAAGCTCACACCTTGATTAGCAATCCCAGTTAGCCTGGCACTGAAATACAACACAACACAAGGACGAGGTGATTTCACAAGCATTGCATTACACTGTGACACGTTTAGAAATGGCATTCTTAGATTCTGGATAGAGATCTGAGCCCATTACACCCGAGTCAGGGAGAGGATGCACTGACCCCAAAATCCACATTGAAATGAAAAAAAAAAAAACACAGTAAAAATAAACAAAACCAGAGAGAGAGAGAGAGACATTGAGAAGGAGAGAGACACAGAGAGAGAGAAAGAGAGGAGAGAGAGGGAGAGGGAGAGAGAGAGAGAGAGAGAGGACAGACAGAGGGAGGTTCATTCTTTAAACATCTTCCAATAAATAAATCTCATTATTTCCTTCTGACATTTCTTTTAAAAAATAAATATATTGTCTTTTCTGTTTTAAAGCAACGTATAACTTTGTGTGTGTGCGTTTGTGTGTATATGAGTCCTGAAATCAGAGGCAAACGACAGTGTGTGTGTAATCGAGGGAGTGGAGAGCAGTAACTTGAGGAAGGACTCGGTCTCTCGGGTCCTCAGTACAAGAGTCTCTCAGGACTCAGAGACAGCTCCTCTCTCAGTGGAGTCACTGTGCTTTCCTTCCTCTCGTCTTCAACCGACCCCCCTTGTTCCCAAAGTGCATTTTAATATACAGCTGTGCTCCTCAAAGCCTCTCCGAGTACCCCTCTCCTCAAAGACTCTCAGAGTATCCCTCTCCCCTCACCTACACAACCCAAGTTTCTGTTCCAAAAGTCTTTAGTCCTTGTACAGTGTGAAAGGCCAGTGCTGTTCCCTTATCAGTCACTCTGAAATAAAAGAAAGTACCAAACAGAAACCCAACATTTACACAGAGTCTGTTTTGAGCATCGTAACAATACTTAACTGGAGTTCATTTCTCTGTGTGTCTGTCTCTGCCTTGTTTAACCCATTCAAGCAGACGCCTTCGTCTTAAAGGACCTTAACAAACAAACTAGAGCACAGGCAGTGAAACAGAAACAGAAACCTGGCCGCACTATCCAGGGTACCTGAGCACTGCCCTGCACTGGCTGACTCCACCCCTCTCCCCCTGCAGTAGAGTCTCAGACCGGCTCAGTCCACACACAGCTTCCTGGAGCCCAGGCGGGACCGATTGGAGCGGCGGATGTCGAATTTGGAATCCCGGCACTGCTGGCACACGTATTCCTCTGGGACGTTGGACTTGCGGATCTTGGCGCAAGACAGGTGTATCCAGGTGTTGCACTCGTTGCACTCGATCATGGGACGTCCCGCGAACGGCTTGGTGCAGAAACACGTCACCAGGTTCCACGAGTCGTCGTCTGGGGGGGGGGCACACAAATAATAATTAGTCATTAAGAGACTCGGGGGGAGCTGTGAATCACAGCTGCTGCTGCAGAGTCACTTGCAATAGGAACTCAGGTTTATGTCTTGCTGAAGGAGTTTTAATTAATAATAATTAAACTCATATGGTACCATTTACAGCATCTACAGTGTGCTATATAATACCAGGAATGGAAATAAGCCTCCTGTTGCACAGCAGTTTCACCCATTCCAGGTTTTACTACGAGCCCCGGGGTGTGTAGGTAACAGGCTCAGGTGAGTCTGATAAAACTCCTAGCAAGATCAGGACTGGATCACACTGCTATGCAGTCGGAGTCTTCTTTCCACCCCTGATGCGTGTTTAACAGCTGTAGTGTAATAAACCCCGACGCTCTCACCTGAATCCACCATGATGTCCTCATCATTCCCAAACCCGTCCTCATCCCGGAACACCACCTGCTTTCCCTGTCGGATCACAGTCCTCTTCCCGGGAGCCGCCGTTTCTCTTTCCACCCTCGCCGTCGTCGTCTCCTCCTCCTCCTCCTCCTCCTCCTCCCCTGTGTCCTGCCCCCTGAAGCCGGGGTACAGCGAGGAGGGGCTGCCCAAACTGGGCTCCTCTTTGCATTGCAGCTGAAGCGCTGACACGGTCTCAGCCTGGCTGGAGTCTCTGGTGGCGGGTGTGGAGGGGCCGGTATCAGCAGTAGCAGTAGCAGTAGTGGTTGCTCTGGGGCGATCTTCTCCGATCCCCTCCGTCACCCCCGAGTGCTCGCAGTGGTCTTGCGGTTCCTGCTTGATCACCCTGCCCAGTAGGGGGCGCTCCGGCACAAGAGGCAGTTTCTCTCCCTCCTCTCCTCCTCTCCTCTTCAGCTTTTTCTTCTTCTTGACCTTGTCCACCTTCTTTCTCTCCAGCGTGAAGCCTGCAGACCTGGACCTCTTGGTTTGGGGTCCCCCTACCCCCCCTCCTCCTCCTCCTGCGCCCCGTTTGAAGCCCCCGAAGCTCTGGCGGCTCTGGGCTGGCAGGGTGAACTCGGGGGTGGCAGGCAGGCTGGTGAATCGGGGCTCCCAGCCATCGCTGTCCACCGTGCTGCCTGTGCTGTTCGGAGGGCTGGAGCTCGAACGCAGAGGAGCTTCCTGGAACAACAGAGACAACAAACAGGTGAGATGAGCTGGAAGCCAAGCGCTTGTGAAGATGCTGCTGGAGAGATGTGGGGGGCGGTGGGGGGAGGAGTTTGGCAGGGGCCGGGGTCTCCGCTCTACAGTCCACACACTTCCTCCATGGTGTATGGTATAGAAAAAAAGAATTTGCATTACACAGTACAGTATGCAACATACAGAGGTAGAGAGGGAGAGAGACAGAGAGACAGAGACAGAGAGAGACATGGCTGGATGGTGATAGAGAGTGGAATTACCCTCTTACCCTAGGAGAGGGGGGTCCCTCCAGGTAGAGAGGCCGGGCAGAGTTTGGGGTACCCCGGCGCTGTAACTGATCTGTGGGATAAGCAGAGCAGAGGAACAGTAGCACAGAACACTGCCAGAGACACTCTGCAGGGCAGCACAGCACTGCTGCTTGGTGTGGAAGAGGCTTGCCATTAGTGATGGAGCGATTCGCAGCGTACCCATCACTCAGGACACTTTCTTTACATGACAGAGGTGTGTCTCGTTCGTGCGGCGATACGAGACCACAAGCACAGCACCTCACCGAGCGTCTCTTGATGAAGAGGTGTGTTTTATAGCCGCTGTGATGATGACACACTCTCTCCCTGTCTCGTTTCACTTGTCTTTTTACAAAACAGTCCATCTAAGACTACTTCATCTATACTGTGCCAGCAGGAGCATTGCATGCATCACAGCCTGGGTACCCTGCTGCATACCGGGTGTTAGGGTACTGCTCCAGCCCTCACAGGACCGTCTCCCAGGGAGAACCCTTTTCTGGAGGGAGAGTTTTTCAGGTTTTTGCAGTTGGGGATGAGTTGGGGGGTGTGGAACACACACAGGAGAAGGAAATGAAGGCAGATGGAGTGATGGTAGTGCTCATGTCAAGCTGCTCTTACCTCGTCAGGGTAGGGGATGTATCCTGCGTACGCCAGCACAAAGGTGCAGAACTTATTGAAGTCCTCCACCGTCCGACGCCGACTGCAATCCTGAAACACAGAAGGGGCTGTTTAGACTAGGCTGTTAAAACCCTGCTTTGTCATGGAAGCCAGCGCAGCACTGTTCAGCGGTAGGTGGTTATGAGGAGCAGGGATGGTGCGTCTCCTCACACTGAACTTCACAGAAACATTGACAATTATACAGAGGATTTCAATTATGCAAGCGTGGCACCGCAGTGTGGGCTCTTAAAGGGAAATGCACCCAGATCACCCATACATAGGAATGGCTTGTGTAAAAATAAAAAATAACACATTCCCCTTTAATTGGTTTTACAGAAACAAGTCGCTTATCTTTAATTAAAAATGGGACTCGGGGCTCGACTGACAATCCTAATCGAAGCAAACGACGCCTGGCGTTCAATTGTACGATATCGATTTATATTCCTGTACAGATACCTTGTGTGCAAATCCAGGTCAAACCAAGCAGACTAACAAACCTTAAACAAACGAGACATCGGCCTGACAAGTACAACTGTGTTTTAATTCTGCATACAGTACTGACAGAGCAAAAGATAACCTCATGATATACTATAGAGATGAGGAACGCTACAGCGACCGTGTGATGTTTCACCACACAGCATGCATATTTCAACATATTCACTTTGGGTTATATCTGTTACTAAATTTGCGCAATAAAACCGGTTCTTCTTTTGTTTTCATGTACAGAGTAAAAGGTCAAAATCCGCGACGGTTGTGTCGCCTAGTTTTCTATTAATAAACCGATAGCACTGTCTTTAGCGTTCACTTGTTCTGTTTTGTAAAATTAAAAAAAAAACACCACACACACATACCATTAATACTGCCAACAACGTAATGTCGGGAATATAAAAGAGAGCATTTTTCTTTTCAGACCGAAGACACCCTGAAGACAACGGGTTATACTATCGCAAATAACATAGGCATACTACACGGAAAAATGAATCAATTCAATTGCACAAGAAGACAATGCCATACCGTCCGGTCTTACGATACAGAATGGAGCGACACGACATCAAAATAATAATAATAAATAACTATCTATGACAAAGAAAGATATCCCATGGTGATTATCTGTCATAAATGATGATTATCTGTCATAAATGAAAGTGAGGCGTCACAGACACCCGTTAACACGGATTATCATCCGTCAATCAGTCAGACTTCGTTCTTTTTAGCTCGGGTCGGACCGGCACGGTCACTTCTGCTGAATCTCATTAATCAACAAACCCGGGTTAAAAGCCCAAAGATTCGCCTACATTCACACAGAGTTCCCACAGAAAAGCATACACTCTGTAAATCAATGTGCTATTTAATTAGTTTGGGTTTTGTTTTTACAATCCCACACAATTCAACCGCAAACACCGAGGGCTTTTTTTTTTTTTTGTCATTCTTTTTTATTTTTATCAGACTGACACGACACCGTTTTTCAGTAGCAAATTACAAATAAATATAAACGTTTAATACTTGAACCGATTTAAACGTTAGATTTGTGCAAACAGCCGTTTGGAACTAAGATTTCGGCTTTTTAAGTATAAAAATTGATTGATACGTCGAGCTACCTCGCCCTAAATTGTGTGACAACCCCAAACACACAGTACTTAACCGTGAATTTGAATTTAAATCACCGGTATGTTGTTGAAGATGGTTTAAAAAACAAAGGCGCAAGAGAATTCGTGAAACATTAACGTGTCTGGTGATTTGAGTTAATGCAAGTTTTAAAAAGTAAACGGTTTACCCTCGCGCAGCTCGCCTGTTTAACGGATGACATGTAGAACTCTCACAGATTTTTTTTTTTTTTTTCAAAACTCAAGATTCGAAATCCGTTGAAATTAAATCGGTCGCGTGGAAACTTTTTTTGTGCCTTTTTTATTTTTATTATTATTTTCACACAACCAAGACCATCCGTCCATTACCGTATGTAATACGACAACGTTACTGACACACATTTAGCGAATGTGTCATTTTATAACAAATGTTGGCTTTACCGCTTAAAATACAAACACAAAGGCAACTAAATTCAACTTTTCAAGCCATGGTCAAAAATAGTCTGTACTACGATTCGGCATCTATAAATACTATCAACAAGATGGCGATTTCAATACTATTAAACACCCTCTCCTAAAAAAAACGATGACCAGAAAGCAGCTTTCGAGTTAGTAAGGGTTCAAAAACCACAGCAGGAACGCCGTTTACAAGCCAGCAAAAGCAAATGTTACATTTAGGAAACAGTTATTTTTGTTTTTACAAAAATAACACACTATTTAGAAAACATTTATTTTTACTGTTGTACCTTGACAAACAAGATGGCGTAAGTGTAATGAGAAACCGCTGAAACATTCGGGTCGCTTGCTTGTCTTCTCTGGATTTCAAAACACAAACAAAATAAACTACAAAACGACTAGCACTGTGCTACAAAAATACAAAAGCAATGTTTTGTTTTTTTTGTCCATGTTACTGTTGCTAGCAGTACTCGCTCGTTTAGGTAGCCCCCCCTGGCTCAACACAAACATTTTACTCTAAAACAATGTTATTAATGCGTAAAACATGAATCTTACCTCTGAATCAAACGTTGAAGTCGATGCTATATCCATTTCAACAAAAACCGGCGAGAAATATGCGAGACGGTTTACTTTAACTGGAGTCAAACACAGCAACAGAAACACCCAACAAGAGAAAAAAAACGGGGTGTTGTGGGTGGAATAAAAAATCAAAATAGATTTCTTCGTGTAAATGAACGTCGTTTTGTTTCAAAGTTTCATCTAGATATCCTGGTGTCCTTGTGTTTTATTTAGCAGGAATGTAAAAGCCACATATGTCGAAAGATTGTAACTCGTTGTTTTTTTTAAGCCACGACACCCTGGGCTAGTTACTGCATGGTCGATGGCTTTCATTAGTTGATTTTGATGAAGTTCTCGCCCAGTGAAATGAAAGGCAAGCTTGCTTGAATCTGTCGACAACACCACCTTGTTTTTAATTCGGTCCGACTGATTGTCTTAATAAATAACGACCAAAAAAATAAAACAGTTCTTGTGTTGGTGAAGCCAGCTAACAAAAACAGGCCGGGTCTAGATCTTCAAGTTCTTAAAAAGGAAAAAAAAAAAGTATTTCACCTTCCTTCTCCGTATCGTTCTAAAATAAATGTATCGTGTAGTTTTGCAAAAAAAAAATAAGCTGAATCTTCTGAGTTTTTATGATGGTAGGTATAGTAGTAATATAGCCAACTACTGTAACTCAGAAAGAGAGACGAAAAATCCAATTACATAAACACTACAGACAATCCAAGTTTGCCTCTGAAAGATTCACCGCATATATTACTGATCATTGTACGTGACATCCCCCCAAAAATATGTATCTATTAATATTTAGACTCGCTAAAAAGCCAGCACAAGTCTGTCATCAAGTCCCACACAACGGAGAGTAAACCAGTCTGTGACATCACCAACCAGAACACCTCCCGGGCTGCTCGCATATCATTTGCATATTCATGAGGAGCCGTCTTTCTGGTCCGGAATGTAGGGGTGACGGGGTGAAGTAAATAGAATATACATAATAATAATACAATCAAAAACATACGTACTTAGTATTCGTGCTGTTTTTTACAGAAATCAGAACTGTTTATGGCTCCAAGTAAGCTTAACGTCTTTACTTTATCAATCTGTTTACATTTTAAGATGGCATTCCCCCCCTTTTTCTTCCCGTCTTTGGGATGCGCGTTTAAATACGTATTTGTCCATACATGTTCGCTAAACCTGCGTTTGAGGGCGGACCATGCTGAATAAGGTAGGGGGTTTATACCATCGTTAACACTTTTTAATAGTTAATAAATACACCCAAAGATAAAACTGACTTTGTTAAATGATCTGGAATTGCGTGATATTGTTTTTGCACGAGTGACGTGGTCGGTGAATATTATTAAGACCGAGCATTCGATTAATAAAGCTAGAAGGGGGGGGGGGGTATAGAGCGGTAAAGACACACACATTAGGATGAGTTTAATTTTAAAGAAGCGCATTATATACGTTTGTATGTATTTTTTTCAAAAATATATTTTCATATATACGTATAAAGTAACTGGTTGTCAATGTTAGACTGGAAAAGTAAATCTCGCCCCCCCCCCTCCCCTCCCGTAGAGTGAAGATGGTATAGTCCCTGGCAGTCCTGCGTGACGCGCTTCGCAAGGAGCAGAACATTCCTGAAACGCGAATTAAACTGAAGAGAAAATTCAAAGGGAAGCGCTGGTTTGAACCGTCCGTGGCTGAGCAGAGACGTGTACAACAACACACAGGAGATTAACCAGCGGGTACAGGTAACTAATATATCCCCGTGTTTTTCACAATGGCTGTTTTTTTTTTTTTTTTAAACGAGGTGAAAAAAAACAAGGCTCTCAATAACACAGGACTGAGGAGTCTGAATTTAACGACATACCTGATGCTCTGTGCTTATACACTAGCTCCTAGTCCTAGGCGTCAGCGACGCGCATAATAATTACATTATTATTATTAGACCTGTTCAACTAAGAATAAATATTGACTACGGAATATTTTTTGAGTGAGAAAATCTGTCTAGTGGGGTCTGTTTGAACACCGTGCTTGCACTGGTCTGGTCTGGGCTCACCACACTGTCTAGTGGGGTCTGTTTGATCACTGTGCTTGCACTGGTCTGGTCTGGACTCACCACACTGTCTAGTGGGGTCTGTTTGAACACCGTGCTTGCACTGGTCTGGTCTGGACTCACCACACTGTCTAGTGGGGTCTGTTTGAACACCGTGCTTGCACTGGTCTGGTCTGGGCTCACCACACTGTCTAGTGGGGTCTGTTTGAACACCGTGCTTGCACTGGTCTGGACTCACCACACTGTCTAGTGGGGTCTGTTTGAACACCGTGCTTGCACTGGTCTGGACTCACCACACTGTCTAGTGGGGTCTGTTTGAACACCGTGCTTGCACTGGTCTGGTCTGGACTCACCACACTGTCTAGTGGGGTCTGTTTGAACACCGTGCTTGCACTGGTCTGGTCTGGACTCACCACACTGTCTAGTGGGGTCTGTTTGAACACCGTGCTTGCACTGGTCTGGTCTGGGCTCACCACACTGTCTAGTGGGGTCTGTTTGAACACCGTGCTTGCACTGGTCTGGTCTGGACTCACCACACTGTCTAGTGGGGTCTGTTTGAACACCGTGCTTGCACTGGTCTGGTCTGGTCTGGACTCCCCACACTGTCTAGTTGGGTCTGTTTGATCACTGTGCTTGCACTGGTCTGGTCTGGGCTCACCACACTGTCTAGTGGGGTCTGTTTGAACACCGTGCTTGCACTGGTCTGGGCTCACCACACTGTCTAGTGGGGTCTGTTTGAACACCGTGCTTGCACTGGTCTGGGCTCACCACACTGTCTAGTGGGGTCTGTTTGAACACCGTGCTTGCACTGGTCTGGTCTGGGCTCACCACACTGTCTAGTGGGGTCTGTTTGATCACTGTGCTTGCACTGGTCTGGTCTGGACTCACCACACTGTCTAGTGGGGTCTGTTTGAACACCGTGCTTGCACTGGTCTGGGCTCACCACACTGTCTAGTGGGGTCTGTTTGAACACCGTGCTTGCACTGGTCTGGTCTGGGCTCACCACACTGTCTAGTGGGGTCTGTTTGAACACCGTGCTTGCACTGGTCTGGTCTGGACTCACCACACTGTCTAGTGGGGTCTGTTCACCACACCTAGTGCTTGCACTGGTCTGGGCTCACCACACTGTCTAGTGGGGTCTGTTTGAACACCGTGCTTGCACTGGTCTGGTCTGGACTCACCACACTGTCTAGTGGGGTCTGTTTGAACACTGTGCTTGCACTGGTCTGGTCTGGGCTCACCACACTGTCTAGTGGGGTCTGTTTGAACACTGTGCTTGCACTGGTCTGGTCTGGGCTCACCACACTGTCTAGTGGGGTCTGTTTGATCACTGTGCTTGCACTGGTCTGGTCTGGACTCACCACACTGTCTAGTGGGGTCTGTTTGATCACTGTGCTTGCACTGGTCTGGTCTGGACTCACCACACTGTCTAGTGGGGTCTGTTTGATCACTGTGCTTGCACTGGTCTGGTCTGGGCTCACCACACTGTCTAGTGGGGTCTGTTTGATCACTGTGCTTGCACTGGTCTGGTCTGGACTCACCACACAGTGGGGTGTTTGATCACTGTGCTTGGGGTCTGGTTTGACCACACTGTCTAGTGGGGTCTGTTTGCACTGTGCTTGCACTGGTCTGGACTCACCACACTGTCTAGTGGGGTCTGTTTGAACACTGTGCTTGCACTGGTCTGGTCTGGACTCACCACACTGTCTAGTGGGGTCTGTTTGAACACTGTGCTTGCACTGGTCTGGTCTGGACTCACCACACTGTCTAGTGGGGTCTGTTTGAACACTGTGCTTGCACTGGTCTGGTCTTGACTCACCACACTGTCTAGTGGGGTCTGTTTGAACACTGTGCTTGCACTGGTCTGGTCTTGACTCACCACACTGTCTAGTGGGGTCTGTTTGAACACTGTGCTTGCACTGGTCTGGGCTCACCACACTGTCTAGTGGGGTCTGTTTGAACACTGTGCTTGCACTGGTCTGGGCTCACCACACTGTCTAGTGGGGTCTGTTTGATCACTGTGCTTGCACTGGTCTGGTCTGGACTCACCACACTGTCTAGTGGGGTCTGTTTGAACACTGTGCTTGCACTGGTCTGGTCTGGACTCACCACACTGTCTAGTGGGGTCTGTTTGAACACCGTGCTTGCACTGGTCTGGTCTTGACTCACCACACTGTCTAGTGGGGTCTGTTTGAACACTGTGCTTGCACTGGTCTGGGCTCACCACACTGTCTAGTGGGGTCTGTTTGAACACCGTGCTTGCACTGGTCTGGTCTTGACTCACCACACTGTCTAGTGGGGTCTGTTTGATCACCGTGCTTGCACTGGTCTGGTCTGGGACTCACCACACTGTCTAGTGGGGTCTGTTTGAACACTGTGCTTGCACTGGTCTGGTCTGGACTCACCACACTGTCTAGTGGGGTCTGTTTGAACACTGTGCTTGCACTGGTCTGGTCTGGACTCACCACACTGTCTAGTGGGGTCTGTTTGAACACCGTGCTTGCACTGGTCTGGTCTGGACTCACCACACTGTCTAGTGGGGTCTGTTTGAACACCGTGCTTGCACTGGTCTGGTCTGGACTCACCACACTGTCTAGTGGGGTCTGTTTGATCACTGTGCTTGCACTGGTCTGGTCTGGGCTCACCACACTGTCTAGTGGGGTCTGTTTGATCACTGTGCTTGCACTGGTCTGGTCTGGACTCACCACACTGTCTAGTGGGGTCTGTTTGATCACTGTGCTTGCACTGGTCTGGGCTGGGCTCACCACACTGTCTAGTGGGGTCTGTTTGAACACCGTGCTTGCACTGGTCTGGTCTGGGCTCACCACACTGTCTAGTGGGGTCTGTTTGAACACCGTGCTTGCACTGGTCTGGTCTGGGCTCACCACACTGTCTGATATATTCAGCAGCGGGGAGTGTCTCTGTTCTCACTTAGGATAATTCTTCTCCTCTACCCTGAGTGTCCTAACGTTGGAGATCTTTGTAAAGAGCTGTCTCTTATCGTGGTGTGTTTTGAGCAGTACAGAAGGGCGTGCGCCTTGTCTTTGATTCGTGCCTCGCTGTCTTCTCTCCACGGGTTTCCAGCTCTGGTGGTGGGACGCTGTTTGTTTCCAGGTTGTGGTCACTGACTCGGTATTTGGTCATTGCTTGTCTGTGTTTTTGGATTTTGACCTTTCCTAAATAGTCTGTGATTTTATGTAATGTCTCTGCAGTGCCCTGCGTAGCATTTTCATTTTCTGTGTTTGGTGTTTGTGTGAATCGATTTTCAGATTCCTTGCTGATTTGTATTGATCAGCCTATTGGGAGTTTGTGTTTTTTTTGCTGTTCTAGTTTGTCTGCCCTGCTTTGCTCTGAAATCTTTTGCTCCTGGCTATTGTCCGAAATGGACTGGAAGGATTTCTGGGTCACTCAGATGTAACCAGAACCTCACAACTCAGTCTGTCAATGTGGAGCACCAGAGGGTGTCTGTGGTCTCTCTCTCTCTCTCTCTCTCTCTCTCTCTCTCTCTCTCTCTCTCTCTCTCTCTCTCTCTCTCTGTCTCTGTCTCTCTGTCTGTGTCTGTATATGGTAACTGTTAATTTTCAGCTGTCAAGACCACGTGTCTCTCTGTATCAGTGGCCTCTAGCCAGCCAGGCTGCAAGATGCACACGCACACACACACACACGCACGCACGCACGCAGAGAGAGAGAGAGAGAGAGAGAAAGGCTTGACCAGGACTAAACCAGGCTGGCTTCCTTAATGACTGACTGACTGGACTGTACAGTGATGAGAAGGGAGAGGGAACTGTAGCAGCTGTCTTCTTAAAAGAAAAAAAAGAAAAAAATAATTTGTTTTTAACAAAGCAATGTTGCGTGCCGGTGAAGCTGTGTGACTGCATGCAGAGTCAGGTGAGGAGCGCTAATAAAGCAGATTGTGTACACATGCTGTTATTGTTATTATCCTCGTTACAGCACTGTCCATCATCGCTGAACTAACTGGGGGCAGGCGGTGTTCAGATAACCTCGCTGTTCTGATAGGCCAGGGTTCGCTGCACCGTGTTTCAAAGTGCTGGATTTGTACAAGAAATGGAGCGCAGAGTCTCAGACTTCTGTAATTACAGAAAAGAAGTATATGTAACTTCAATGACAAACGTTCTGACTGAATTCAGCACTCCTGGAGATTAGCTTGCCGTGTGTTAGGGTTAGAGCACAAGCATATGCTTTTTTTAAATGGCAAATGATTTCATGTTTTTGCTGCTGCTGCGGTGAGGGGCTCACATGACCTCCGTCGTGTTATTCCTCTGTAACTCCTCGTTCTTCACTCCAGTAAACAAATACCAGTCCGTTTCTCTGGGCTATTCTGAGCTCTGCGTTTCCAAGCAAGCCTCTCTTCTGCTCTGATTGCGCAATACCCGCCCTGTGTTGTGTTTTTTTTGCTGCCGGTAACCTTAGAGTAATCGTTTCTCACTTTAAACATCTCCTCCATTCGATTCATCCCTGGTATGGAACAGTTAAGCCTAGTACAGCAGGACACCCTGTACTAAAAGAAAAAAAAAAACTAAGCTCGCTGATGGTTTTCAAACTCGCATGTGGTGATGGCAGGCCAGGGGAAAGTGTTAACCAGCGTCTCTGCTCTGAAAGTATTCAGTGAGTCAGTCCTGAGTAAAGTGGAGCGGGGGCTGTACTGGTCAGCAGCCCTGCATGCTGTCCGCCACTGGCTGTCACTTTGAGTGACTGGCACACATGGGCTCCCCTGCATTCCATAGAGAGGAGGAGGGGGTATTTATAGAAAGGGACGGTTCAAAAGAAATTGAAGCACGAGGAGACTGTGTTCACGGCTCCTTCTTCTAGTCTGAACTCTCCTTGGGTTTCGTTTCATTCCCTCCGTTTAAAAACTCGGTTCAGGTTTAACCTGCCTCAAAGAGATCAAGCTGTTAGGAGAGAGAGAGAGAGAGGGGTAGAGGGAGAGAGAGAGAGAGAGAGAGAGAGAGAGACAGAGGAGTAGAGACAGAGGAGTAGAGAGAGAGAGAGAGAGAGGGGTAGAGAGAGAGAGAGAGGGGTAGAGAGAGAGAGAGACAGAGGGGTAGAGAGAGGGTAGATAGAGAGAAAGAGAGACAGACGCAAATTATTAACGTTACAACAGCGCTGGACCTGGGGGTCTGTTACAGACGCTTTTTCAAATTTTTAGTTTTTGTTTTTTGTGGCAGTTCCTGTAAAAAGATCTTTCTATTTATTATTATTATTATTATTATTATTATTATTATTATTATTATTATTATCCAGCAGATTGCTCTGAAAAACTATTGAAAGCAGCAGAAGAATCCGGCGAGGAAGAGGAGGAGGCAGTTAGCAGCCGCAGCGCAGTCATGGACAAGCCCGGGGCGCTCCTCGTGACCCAGAGCTCCACGCTGCCGTTCTTCGACTCGGCGCACGCGCTGAACCTGCTGCGCGGGATCCACGAGCTGCGGGCGGAGCGGAAGTTCTTCGACGTGACGCTGTGCGCGGAGGGGCGCGAGTTCCCCTGCCACCGCACCGTGCTCGCCGCCGCCAGCAACTACTTCAAGGCCATGTTCGCGGGCACGCTGCGGGAGAGCGGCATGGACCGCGTGGAGCTGCACGAGGTCTCCGCGGCCGTGCTGGGGCTCCTCGTGGACTTCTGCTACACGGGCCGCGCCACGGTCAGCCACGAGAACGTGGACCCGCTGCTGAAGGGCGCCGACCTCTTCCAGTTCCCCTCCGTGAAGGAGGCGTGCTGCTGCTTCCTGGAGCAGCGGCTGGACGTGACCAACTGCCTGGAGCTGCAGGACTTTGCCGAGGCGTACGCCTGCCGGGGGCTGGCCGAGAGCGCCCGCCGCTTCACCCTGCGCAACATCGTGGAGCTGGCCAAGGGCCCGGACTTCGAGAGGCTGCCCCTCAAGCGCCTGCTGGAGCTGGTCTCGGACGACCGGCTGTGCGTGGACAAGGAGGAGACGGCGTACCTGATCGCGGCTCGCTGGGTCAAGGCCGACCCCCAGCGGAGGCTTCACTTCTGGCCGGAGCTGTTCCAGCGGGTCCGGCTGCCCTTCGTGCGGCGATATTTCCTGCTTGCCCACGTGGAGAGCGACCCCCTCGTCCACACGTCCCCGTCCTGCCTCGGGCTGGTGGCCGAGGCGCGCTCCTTCCAGTCCGCCGAGTACGACCGGCACGACAGGCCCTGCGAGCGCGTGCGGCCGCGCCCCTCCACCGGCCTGGCCGAGATCCTGGTGGTGATCGGGGGCTGCGACCAGGACTGCGACGAGCTGGTCACCGTGGACTGCTACCACCCCCACACCGGGCACTGGAGGTACCTGGCAGAGTTCCCCGAGCACCTGGGGGGCGGCTACAGCATCTCCGCGCTGGGGAACGACATGTACGTCACAGGTAGGTCTCCGGGGCGGGCTACTGGCATCTCCGCTGGGGGGACATACACAGGCAGGTCTCCGGGGAGGGGCTACAGCATCTCCGTGCTGGGGAACGACATGTACGTCACAGGTAGGTCTCCGGGGGGGGGCTACAGCATCTCCGTGCTGGGGGCGACATATGCGTCACAGGTAGGTCTCCGGGGGGGAGGGGCTACAGCATCTCCGCGCTGGGGAACGACATGTACGTCACAGGTAGGTCTCCGGGGGGGGCTACAACATCTCCGTGCTGGGGAACGACATGTACGTCACAGGTAGGTCTCCGGGGGGGGGCTACAGCATCTCCGCTGGGGAACGACATGTACGTCACAGGTAGGTCTCCGGGGGGCGGGGCTACAGCATCTCCGCGCTGGAGAACGACATGTACGTCACAGGTAGGTCTCCGGGGGCGGGGCTACAGCATCTCCAGGCTGGGGGCGACATGTCGTCACAGGTAGGTCTGGGGCTACAGCATCTCCAGCTGGGGAAGCGACATGCGTCACAGGTAGGTCTGGGGGGGGGGGGCTACAGCATCTGGGCTGGGGAGCGACATGTACGTCCACAGGTAGGTCTCCGGGGCGGGGGCTACAGCATCTCCAGCTGGGAGAACGTATACGTCACAGGTAGGTCTCCGGGGGGCTACAGCATCTCCGCGCTGGAGAACGACATGTACGTCACAGGTAGGTCTCCGGGGGGGGGGCTACAGCATCTCAAGGCTGGGGGAACGACATGTGCGTCACAGGTAGGTCTCCGGGCGGGGCTACAGCATCTCAGCTGGAGAGCGACATGTACGTCACAGGTAGGTCTCCGGGGAGGGGGCTACAGCATCTCAGCTGGGGAGCGACATGTACGTCACAGGTAGGTCTCCGGGGTGTTTGTAAGCAGAAACAGAACCAGCACATTCCTGTGTGAGTCACGCTGCTCCACTCCTGTGCGCTGCAGAGCTGGCTCGTTAGTGTAGCACAAGCAAGCCTAGTATTGCATTGCACAGCGTTTGGGATTGTGTGCGCTGCTGTTGAAATCACAAACAGCTGTTGGTTAACCAGCCTGGCAGGCAAAACCGTTCGGCCCAATTCATTTTAATAAACGCGACAGAAAACAGACGCAAGCTGTTCAGAGTGTTTTAATAACACCAAGGTAAAAAAAAACTTGAACGAGAAACCGCTCAGCAGGGATGGAAATAAGGCTCCTGTTGCAGAGAACAGGGGTGGCCAGAATTGTTTAATGAGACACACGGGGGCTAATCAAACTCTTAGTAAAACCTGGAACGGGTGAAGCTGCTGTGCAGCAGGAGTCTCATTCCCATCACCCTCTCTCTCTCTCTCTCTCTCTCCAGGCGGCTCTGACGGCTCGCGGCTCTACGACTGCGTGTGGCGCTATAACTCGAGTGTGAACGAGTGGACGGAGGTGTCCCCGATGCTGAAGCCGCGGGAGTACCACACCTCCTGCGTGCTGAAGGGCCAGCTGTACGTGGTGGCCTCGGACAGCACGGAGCGCTACGACCACAGCCTGGACGCCTGGGAGCCACTGCTGCCCATGCTGCACCCCATGGACAACTGCTCCACCACCGCCTGCAGGGGGCGCCTCTACGCCACCGGCTGCCTGGCCGGCCAGGAGACCATGGTCATCCAGTGCTACGACCCTGACTCCGGCCGCTGGTCCCTGGTCAACTGCGGCCCGTTGCCTCCCTGGAGCTTCGCACCCAAGACCGTCGCTCTCGACGGACTCATCTACTTCGTCAGGTGAGATGGGGAGGAGGTGGGGGGGCTTTAGACAGGCGTTTCCACTGGGAGTCTTTCTCAGGGTCTTCAGCGTAAATTCAATGGCAAACGTTTCCACTAGAAGTCTTTCTCAGTGTCTGCAGTGTAAATTCAATGGCACGCGTTTCCACTGGAAGTCTTCCTCAGTGTCTGCAGTGCCCCAGCTCCCTGACCCTGCCTCTCTGTTCCTGCAGGGATGACTCCGCGGAGGTGGACGTGTTCAACCCCCTGAAGAACGAATGGGACGCCATCCCCCGCATGACCCAGGTGAGCTCTGCGCTCTTCAGAGTCCCCTCCCCGGGAGCGCTGGCGGGGCGGGGTCTCACTGTGCCTCTGTGTCTCTGTCAGGTCCACGTGGGGGGCAGCGTGGCCCCGCTGGGGGGGAAGCTGTTCGTGTCGGGCGGTTACGACGACACCTTCGAGCTGTCGGACGTGGTGGAGGCCTACGACCCCTCGACCGGAACCTGGAGCCGCGCGGCCCGGCTGCCCCAGCCCACCTTCTGGCACGGCAGCGTCAGCATCTTCCGGCAGTTCATGCCCTCGGCACCCAGCGGCTTCGAGGCGGGACTGGATAACGCCAACAACGAGATCAACACCATACACCTGCACCGACACCACCACCACAACCACAGGGCCCAGGCGCTGCTGGACCGGAACCACAACCTCAACCAGGTCCACTAGAAGGAAGGAGTCTCGCTGCGGGGCCCTTTCAACCAGTCCAGGTTTTACACTGTGATGGCTTAATAACAAGACTCCCATTGCAGAGCTTCTGTGATCCAGTGCTGGTTTTTGCTGTGAGTTTGTAATCAGACTCCCTGAGCGTGTTTCCTGTACGCACTGTGGCTCGCTGAGCTTGTGTTAAACACTGCTGTGCAGCAGGAGTCTGTGTTTCACGTGCTGGAGGAGTTCATCTGGAGTTTCAGCATCCCTCTCGCTCCTCACTTCTCTCAGTTTTGTTTTCCGCTAGTAAAGCACCTTTCGGACACTACAAAAACAAAAGAATTGTGAAACTACACTTCCTGCTTCATTATAAATTATTATTATTATTATTATTATTATTATTATTATTATTATTATTATTAATTTTATTGTATTTAATTTTATAAAGCATGTAAAAGAAATGTTTTTTTGACACTTCTTTTCACTAATGCAAGTACTTGACAGTATGTTTGTGATATATGTGTGTGTGTGTGTGTGTGTCTATATATATTAGTGCGATGGGTGCTCTGTAATCAAAACAGAAATATAATTTGGAGCTCAGTGGAATCGATAAGCAAGGTGAGAACATGTTTTAAGTTTTTTGGGTTTTTTTCTAACGCTAAATTTGAATGCTTTACAATTCCAAAATGTCTCAGACAAGCAGGAGACGGGAGCTGCTAGCGCCACCTGCTGCACGCACACTACAATGACAGCTTGAAGATAGAAGGCAGTCTGTATCCTGTCAGTGACACTGCGCCTGCAGATAGAACTACATTATAAATACGTGTGTGTGTTTGTGTGTGCGTGCGTCTCACTGGGAGTTTGATATCTGGATGTAAGTGCTGTTGTTGCTGTAGGTCATTTCTATTTTTATGTGTGGTTTTTAGTTTGTTTCAGAATGGGGAAGCAAACTTCTATTAGGCTTGCAATTGAATCTGTTTCTTACATGCTGTGCTCCTGTCATTTTGTATTTTTTTGGTTTTTGCTATTAAGGAAGAGGAATTGTATGAGGGACAGCTGATGGCCGGATGTTTAAAATAAAGATAACTGTCATCCACATTGTTGTGCAGGTAGAATCGGCATGGGCTTTTATTTCATGTGCAATTTGCACTCTGCAAAACTGTGTTTGTACCAACTAGAAAACACACTTATTCATTCAAGAACCACTCTGCAAACTGCAGTGAGCCGGGCGGTGTGAACTGCAGTGAGCTGGGCTGTGTGAACTGCAGTGAGCCGGGCGGTGTGAACTGCAGTGAGCCGGGCGGTGTGAACTGCAGTGAGCCGGGCTGTGTGAACTGCAGTGAGCCGGGCGGTGTGAACTGCAGTGAGCCGGGCGGTGTGAACTGCAGTGAGCCGGGCGGTGTGAACTGCAGTGAGCCGGGCGGTGTGAACTGCAGTGAGCGGGGTGAACTGCAGGTGTGAACTGCAGTGAGCTTTGTGAACTGCGGGCGGTGTGAACTGCAGTGAGCGGGCGGGCAGTGTGTGAACTGCAGTGAGCGGGCTGTGTGAACTGCAGTGAGCCGGGCTGTGTGAACTGCAGTGAGCCGGGCTGTGTGAACTGCAGTGAGCCGGGCTGTGTGAACTGCAGTGAGCGGGCTGCAGTGAGTGTGAACTGCAGTGAGCGTGGCTGTGTGAACTGCAGTGACCGGGCGGTGTGAACTGCAGTGAGCCGGGCGGTGTGAACTGCAGTGAGCCGGGCTGTGTGAACTGCAGTGAGCCGGGCGGTGTGAACTGCAGTGAGCCGGGCGGTGTGAACTGCAGTGAGCCGGGCTGTGTGAACTGCAGTGAGCCGGGCGGTGTGAACTGCAGTGAGCCGGGCGGTGTGAACTGCAGTGAGCCGGGCGGTGTGAACTGCAGTGAGCCGGGCGGTGTGAACTGCAGTGAGCCGGGCGGTGTGAACTGCAGTGAGCCGGGCTGTGTGAACTGCAGTGAGCTGGGCGTTTTGAACTGCAGTCTCCTTTGTGAACTGCAGTGACGGGCGGTGTGAACTGCAGTGACTGCAGCAGTGTGTGAACTGCAGTGAGCGGGTGTGTGAACTGCAGTGATAAAGGGCGGTGTGAACTGCAGTGAGCTTGTGTGAACTGCAGTGAGCTTTTTTGTGAACTGCAGTGAACATGGCTGTGAACTGCAGTGAGCTTTCACTGCAGTGTGAACACCAGTGAGGCGGTGTGAACTGCAGTGAGCGGGCGGGTGTGCACTGCAGTGAACTGCGGGCGGTGTGAACTGCAGTAACATTTGATTCGGTGTGAACTGCAGTGAGCAGGGCTGCAGGTGTGAACTGCAGTGAGCCTCCTTTCACTGCAGTTGAACTGCAGTGAGCGGGCAGGTGTGAACTGCAGTTTTAGTGTGAACAGGCGGTGTGAACTGCAGTGTTATAAAGGTGTGAACTGCAGTGACATCACATTCTTGTGAACTGCAGTGAGCAGTTTTAACAGTACTGTCTTCTGTGAACTGCAGTGAGCCGGGCTTTGAACTGCAGTTGAGCGGGCGGTGTGAACTGCAGTGAGCTTTCACTGCAGGTTGTGAACTGCAGTGAGCAGTACTGTCTTCTGTTATAAAGAACTGCTTTCACTGCAGTTCAGTCACATCACATTCTTACAGCAAGCTGTTTCTATGAACTGCAGTTTTAACAGTACTGTCCTCTGTTATAAAAGAGCCTCCTGTGTGAACTGCAGTTCAGTTTCTACTGTGAATTGCAGTGAGCCGGGCAGTTGTGAATTCTTGCAAGCGTTTCTAACTGCAGTTTTAACAATAAAGACTGAACTTATTTATAGTGAAACCCTGTGCAGTTCAGTCACATCACATTCTTATTCTATGAAGCAGTTTTAACAGTACTGCTGTTATTTGTGAACAGTTCAGTTTTCACAGTCCTCTGAAGCAGTTTTACTGTCCTCTGTTAAAAGCCTCCTTTCAGTGCAGTTCAGTCACATCACATTCTTACAGCAAGCGATTCTATGAAGCAGTTTTAACAGTACTGTCCTCTGTTATAAAGAGCCTCCTTTCACTGCAGTTCAGTCACATCACATTCTTACAGCAAGCTGTTCTATGAAGCAGTTTTAACAGTACTGTCTTCTGTTATAAAGAGCCTCCTTTCACTGCAGTTCAGTCACATCACATTCTTACAGCAAGCGTTTCTATGAAGCAGTTTTAACAGTACTGTCCTCTGTTATAAAGAGCCTCCTTTCACTGCAGTTCAGTCACATCACATTCTTACAGCAAGCGATTCTATGAAGCAGTTTTAACAGTACTGTCTTCTGTTATAAAGAGCCTCCTTTCACTGCAGTTCAGTCACATCACATTCTTACAGCAAGCGATTCTATGAAGCAGTTTTAACAGTACTGTCCTCTGTTATAAAGAGCCTCCTTTCACTGCAGTTCAGTCACATCACATTCTTACAGCAAGCGATTCTATGAAGCAGTTTTAACAGTACTGTCCTCTGTTATAAAGAGCCTCCTTTCACTGCAGTTCAGTCACATCACATTCTTACAGCAAGCTGTTCTATGAAGCAGTTTTAACAGTACTGTCCTCTGTTATAAAGAGCCTCCTTTCACTGCAGTTCAGTCACATCACATTCTTACAGCAAGCGATTCTATGAAGCAGTTTTAACAGTACTGTCCTCTGTTATAAAGAGCCTCCTTTCACTGCAGTTCAGTCACATCACATTCTTACAGCAAGCGTTTCTATGAAGCAGTTTTCACAGTACTGTCCTCTGTTATAAAGAGCCTCCTTTCACTGCAGTTCAGTCACATCACATTCTTACAGCAAGCGTTTCTATGAAGCAGTTTTCACAGTACTGTCCTCTGTTATAAAGAGCCTCCTTTCACTGCAGTTCAGTCACATCACATTGCAGTTTACACATTAAATATATTCTATATGAAGCAGTTTTAACAGTACTGTCTTCTGTTATAAAGAGCCTCCTTTCACTGCAGTTCAGTCACATCACATTCTAACAGCTCTGTTATAAAAGCGTTTCTATGAAGCAGTTTTAACAGTACTGTCCTCTGTGTTAAAGAGCCTCCTTTCACTGCAGTTCAGTCACATCACATTCTTACAGCAAGCGATTCTATGAAGCAGTTTTAACAGTACTGTCCTCTGTTATAAAGAGCCTCCTTTCACTGCAGTTCAGTCACATCACATTCTTACAGCAAGCGATTCTATGAAGCACTTTTAACAGTACTGTCCTCTGTTATAAAGAGCCTCCTTTCACTGCAGTTCAGTCACATCACATTCTTACAGCAAGCGATTCTATAGTTGAAACAGTTTTAACAGTACTGTCCTCTGTTATAAAGAGCCTCCTTTCACTGCAGTTCAGTCACATCACATTCTAAACAGCCTCCTTTTGCAGTTTCTATGAAGCAGTTTTAACAGTACTGTCCTCTGTTATAAAGAGCCTCCTTTCACTGCAGTTCAGTCACATCACATTCTTACTTTCGCAAGCGATTCTATGAAGCACTTTTAACAGTACTGTCCTGTTATAAAGAGCCTCCTTTCACTGCAGTTCAGTCACATCACATTCTTACAGCAAGCGATTCTATGCTCAACACCCAAACAGGAACACACTGCGATTTTACATAGCAGATTTTTCTTTATTTTTTTATTTTTTTAAAACATAAAATGCATTCAGTTTTATATAAATATATACACACAGGAGAAATTCAAATTGTTATTAGCAACAAAAAAAAGCAATTACAACTCGATACCTAAAAAAAATAAACATAAAAATAACGCACGATGAATTCCAAGCCCTTGAGTAAATGCGGTCTCTCTACATGTTGGTCACGGATGTATTTATCTTGCTAATGAGGAATTTGGAGTAAACAGCATTGAGAATCTAAAGAGTTTGGAGAATCTAGAAGTGACTCTTCCTGGCTATTCCTCCTCTGCCTCCTCGCCCTAGCCCTCTCCCTGCTCCTGCTGCCCCACCCCCCCCTCTCTCTATCTTCCCCTTGTCCTCCCCCCTCCTCACCTAACCCACTCTCTATCTCCCCCTTGTCCTCCTAACCCGCTCTCTCTATCTCCCCCTTGTCCTCCTAACCCGCTCTCTCTATCTCCCCCTTGTCCTCCTAACCCGCTCTCTCTATCTCCCCCTTGTCCTCCCCTCCCTGCTCCTCCCCCTCCTCAGTACCGTGGTGCGCGGTGGTGTAGCTGTCCGTCATCATCAGCGTGTGTTCCACCACGTCCACCACCTGGAACTCCGCCCCTTCCTCCCCCTGCGTCGACACCACTTCCTCCACCACGATGGTGCCGGGCTGGATCACCACGCTGATGATGTCACGGGGGGCCAGCCCCTCCCCCTCCTGCGATGGCGTGGGGGCTGTCTTCTCCTCCTCCACCACTAGGTTGCGCAGTCTGCGCTGGCGGGGGTTGTAATTCTCCACGCGGTTGTGAATCAGCATGTGCCTCCTCAGGTGTGCCTGACAGAGAGACAGAGAGAGACAGTAAGAGACACACTTGGCGCTTGTTACCTCCACACACACACACTGGGGCTAATCAAGCTCGTATTAAAACCAGGCATGGGTGAAACTGCTGTGCAACACAAAGTCTTATTCTCATCCCTGATCTGAATGATCTGGACAGCGCTGGATCTAAATACAGCACAGAACAGTTTCAGAGTGATAACCCCCGCCCCCGCCCCTGCCCCCGCCCCGCATACCTGTCTGGTGAATTTGTACCCGCACTCCGTGCACTCGAACTTGCGCATCCCCTTGTGCCGTCTCACGTGAACCCGCAGCTGCTCGATCGCTGGAGACAAGAACAGAGCGTCACTGGAGGCCGGTCACTAACGCAGGGCAGCACAGAGCTCAGTGGAGACTGGTCACAGAGCTCAGTGGAGGCCGGTCACTAACGCAGGGCAGCACAGAGATCAGTGAGACCGGTCACTAACGCAGGGCATCACTGGAGCGCTAACGCTCTCAGTGGAGGCCGGTCACTAACGCAGGGCAGCACAGAGCTCAGTGGAGGCTGGTCACTAACGCAGGGCAGCACAGAGCATCACTGGAGGCCGGTCACTAACGCAGGGCAGCACAGAGCTCAGTGGAGGCTGGTGACTAACGCAGGGCAGCACAGAGCTCAGTGGAGACCGGTCACTAACGCAGGGCAGCACAGAGCTCAGTGGAGGCCGGTCACTAACGCAGGGCAGCACAGAGCTCAGTGGAGGCTGGTCACTAACGCAGGGCAGCACAGAGCTCAGTGGAGACTGGTCACTAACGCAGGGCAGCACAGAGCTCAGCAGTGAGCCGGGTTGGTGCAGGGGTAATGGTTTAGGTTCTTGCTTTACCTTTGAAGGTCTTGCTGCAGATCTGGCAGTAGTGCGGCCTGCCCTCTTGGTGTTTGCTGGCGATGTGTCTCAGCAGGGGCCCCTTCTCCGTGAAGCGCTGCTCACAGAACTCACAGTGGAAGGGCCTCTCTCCCGTGTGAGTGCGCTGGTGCTTGTCCAGGCTCGCTGAAACACACGTGTGTGGCAGTGTTACCTGTGCCCAGGTGTGTGTGTGTGTGGCAGTGTTACCTGTGCCCAGGTGTGTGTGGCAGTGTTACCTGTGCCCAGGTGTGTGTGTGTGTGTGTGTGTGGCAGTGTTACCTGTGCCCAGGTGTGTGTGTGTGGCAGTGTTACCTGTGCCCAGGTGTGTGTGGCAGTGTTACCTGTGCCCAGGTGTATGTGTGTGTGTGTGGCAGTGTTACCTGTGCCCAGGTGTGTGTGTGTGTGTGTGTGTGTGTCTTGCCACACAGGTGGCACTGTGCCCAGGGTGTGTGTGCATGTTCAGGTTGGCTTTTACCTGCAGAACCCAGGTGTGTGTGGCTAACACACAACAAACTGTGCCCAGGTGTCTCTGTGTGTGTGTGTGTGTGTGTACCAGACCTCTCTGTGCCCAATGCTTCCCTATGCTTTACCAGACCTCGTGTGGAAGGTCTTGCTTCCCAGGTGGCTTTTACCAGACGTCTCTGTGCTTTACAATGCTTCCCTATGCTTTACCAGACCTCTCTGTGCTTTACAATGCTTCCCTATGCTTTACCAGACTCTGTGCTTTCTTTTACAATGCTTTCGTGGCTACCAGACCTCTCTGTGCTTTACAATGCTTTACCATGCCTCTGTGCTTTACAATGCTTCCAACCAACAAACAGACCTCTCTGGGCTTTACAATGCTTCCTATGCTTTACCAGACCTCTCTGTGCTTTACAATGCTTCCTATGCTTTACCAGACCTCTCTGTGCTTTACACTGCTTCCCTATGCTTTACCAGACCTCTCTGTGCTTTACAATGCTTCCCTATGCTTTTTACCAGACCTCTCTGTGCTTTACAATGCTTCCCTATGCTTTACCATCCCCTCTCTGTGCTTTACAATGCTTTACAATGCTTCCCTATGTGCTTTTTACCAGACCTCTCTGTGCTTTACAATGCTTCCCTATGTTTTACCATGCCTCTCTGTGCTTTACAATGCTTCCCTATGCTTACCCCAGACCTCTCTGTGCTTTACCAGACCTCTTTACAATGCTTCCCTATGCTTTTACCAGACCTCTCTGTGTTTTACAATGCTCCCCTATTTTTACTATACCTCTCTGTGCTTTACAATGCTTCCCTATGTTTTACCAGACCTCTCTGTGTTTTACAATGCTACCATACCTCCTCCTTTGCAATTTCCCAGACCAGACCTCTGTGCTTTACAATGCTTCCCTATGCTTTACCAGACCTCTCTGTGCTTTACAATGCTTCCCTATGCTTCCCCATGCCTCTCTGTGCCTCCCTCCCCCATGCTGTTTCCAGCCCGGCGTGGCTGAGTGCAGTGAGTGTCCACACTCACCTGTGGATCGCCTTGATGTGCATCTGCAGTCCGTTGCGGCTGGAGGCTCGATGGCCGCACTCCTCGCACACGAACAGCTTCTCCCCGCGGTGCTTCGAGGCCTCGTGCAGACGCAGCTCCGTGCGAGACAGGAAGCACTTGGGACACAATGAGCACTGCGCACAGAGCGACACAACGAGGTCACTATCCACGCTGAACCATGAGAACTCCACCCAGCACTGCAGAGCTGTCTAGAGGTCTATAGGAAACAGAGCTCCACACTGCACAGCTGTATAGAGGTCTATAGGAAACAGAGCTCCACACTGCAGAGCTGTATAGAGGTCTATAGGAAACAGAGCTCCACACTGCACAGCTGTATAGAGGTCTATAGGAAACAGAACTCAGCACTGCACAGCTGTCTAGAGGTCTATAGGAAACAGAGCTCAGCACTGCAGAGCTGTATAGAGGTCTATAGGAAACAGAACTCAGCACTGCAGAGCTGTCTAGAGGTCTATAGGAAACAGAGCTCCACACTGCACAGCTGTATAGAGGTCTATAGGAAACAGAGCTCAGCACTGCACAGCTGTATAGAGGTCTATAGGAAACAGAGCTCCACACTGCACAGCTGTATAGAGGTCTATAGGAAACAGAGCTCCACACTGCACAGCTGTATAGAGGTCTATAGGAAACAGAGCTCAGCACTGCAGAGCTGTATAGAGGTCTATAGGAAACAGAGCTCCACACTGCACAGCTGTATAGAGGTCTATAGGAAACAGAGCTCCACACTGCACAGCTGTATAGAGGTCTATAGGAAACAGAGCTCCACACTGCACAGCTGTATAGAGGTCTATAGGAAACAGAACTCCACTCAACACTGCAGACCACTAAACTGACCTCACACACTAATACGTATGGATTTATTAAACTTATACAAGTCTAAAAGCCCAACTACAGAAGGACGGATTTTTCGGGGGTGCAGGTAAGGGTAGTAAGAGTTTAGACCCAACTCACAGCGTGGGGTTTGGGGGCTCCGTGAATCTTGATCAGGTGACTCTTCAGATCCTTCTTCTGCATGAACTGCTCTGTGCACGAGGTACACTGCAACACACACACACACACAACGTGAGCGCCTCCTGTAGGCAGCTGTGTACACTACATACAGCAGCTCAAATACAACAAGAACCGCTGTGCCCTGCTCTGGAGAGGAAGCATGCTTCTGCTGGTCACTTAACTGTTGTGTGTTAGCTACAGGACTGAGGCAGTTACTACTGCAGGGGTGCACTGAAGCAGGCTTGAAACAGAGCAGCCCGGCGAGGCGCTTTGATGAATACCTTGTATGGCATCTCCCCCGTGTGAGAGACCGTGTGCAGCCGCAGCTCCAACCGTCGACTGAAGATCAGAGAGCAGAGAGGGCAGGAGAACACCTGGGAACAGGAGAGGGGCTGTGAGAGACCAGGAGAGAGACACTGAGACAGAGAGACCAGGGGAGACCAGGAAAGAGAGACCAGGGGAGAGACAGAGAGACCAGGAGAGAGACAGAGAGACACTGAGAGAGAGACCAGGAGAGAGAGAGAGAGAGAGAGAGAGACCAAGGGAGACCAGGACAGACCAGGAAAGAGAGACCAGGGGAGAGACACAGAGACAGAGAGACCAGGAGAGAGACACTGAGAGAGAGAGAGAGACCAGGAGAGAGAGACCAGGAGAGAGAGAGAGAGAGACCAGGACAGAGACCAGAGGAGAGACACAGAGAGACCAGGAGAGAGAGACACTGAGAGAGAGAGAGACTGTGAAGAGACTGTGTGTGAATTGTTTTCTGCTCAGCACAGTGCTGCAGTGAGGGTCAGAGCTGGCAGAGTCAAGCCTGGTCAGTCCTGTGGTGTGGTTAGGGTGAGGGTCAGAGCTGGTCAGTCCTGTGGTGTGGTTAGGGTGCGGGTCAGAGCTGGTCAGTCCTGTGGTGTGGTTAGGGCAGGGTCAAGCCTGGTCAGTCCTGTGGTGTGGTTAGGGTGAGGGTCAGAGCTGGTCAGTCCTGTGGTGTGGTTAGGGTGCGGGTCAGAGCTGGTCAGTCCTGTGGTGTGGTTAGGGTGCGGGTCGGGGGTCACTCACCACCTGGGCTCGGTTGGTGCAGTTCCTGGCCTGGTGCTCCACGAGGTTCTCTTTCCTGTAGTAGCTCTTCCCACACTTCACACAGGCGAAGGGCTTCTCTCCTGTATGTCGCCTGAGGGGAGGAGAGAGCAGCACAGCGATCAGAGCGGCTCCGCTGTGCAGGAGCGTACAGCACAGCGATCAGAGCGGCTCCGCTGTGCAGGCGATCATGACTCCGTGCAGGAGCCGCATGTTAACAGCGATCAGAGCGGCCCGCTGTGCAGAGGCGTACAGCACAGATCAGAGCGGCTCCGCTAGGGGCCACAACAGCAGGAAGCGGCTCCGCTGTGCAGGCCGTATGTTACACAGCCGATCAGAGCGGCTCCGCTGTGCAGGAGCCGCAAGCACAGCGATCATCAGCGGCTCCGCTGTGCAGGAGGCGCACAGCACAGCGATCAGAGGCGGCTCCGCTGTGCAGGAGCGTACAGCACAGCGATCAGAGCGGCTCCGCTGTCCAGCGATCAGAGCGGCTCCGCTGTGCAGGAGCGTACAGCACAGCGATCAGGCTCCGCTGTGCAGGCGGCGTACAGCACAGCGATCAGAGCGGCTCCGCTGTGCAGGAGCGTACAGCACAGCGATCAGAGCGGCTCCGCTGTGCAGGAGCGTACAGCACAGCGATCAGAGCGGCTCCGCTGTGCAGGAGCGTACAGCACAGCGATCAGAGCGGCTCCGCTGTGCAGGAGCGTACAGCACAGCTCGCTTCAATACAAGACCCAGGCGTACCGGTTGTGCACTTTGAGGTAGTACTTGCTGAGGAAGGTTTTGTGGCAGGTGGGACACTGGACAGGGTGTCTCTTGCTGTCCTTGCCCGTCCCCGCTGCGTCTCCGTTCTCCTCGATGACGCTGGCCTGTGTCCTGCCCCTCGGCCTGGCTCGCACTGGACCTGTGGTGGAGGAGGAGTGGGGGGGGGCAGCGGTTTTGGGGAGGTACTCCTCGTCAGTGTCCTCTCGTGCCCCTGCCTCCTCTCCCTCCTCTCCCTCCTTCTCCGCTGGGTCCTGTAGCTCCTGCAAGAAGGAACGACAGTGAGTCCCCCAGCCCGTTCCATCTCGTTACGAACGGGAACACAAACAGACCAGTTCTGTCACTATGGCTCCAATGCAGCGCTGTGAAGGGGCCGCGCTGTAATTAGCTTGGGTCCTTAATAAGCTCTTATAGGTGTTCTTAGGGTCTTATTGTAAAGTTCAGAGGTTGGCAGCGCTAGACTGAAAAACGGATCAAGAGCTTCTACAAAAAAATCAAACACACACTGACCACAGAACGCGATGTGGACTAATTAACAAAAAACAAAGAACTAAACGCAAGCTGAGAAACGTGTCTCACCTCTTCGTCAGCCCCGCTGGGCCCTCCCTCCTTCATCCTGGGGGGGGCTGCCCTCTGCACCCTTCGAGTCCTGGGGGGGGCGTTGTTACTGGGGGGGCTGTCCCTCAGGTGGGGGGGGCCCTTAACCCTGCGCCCCGATCTTGTCGTGGTCGTGGTGGTGGTGAGGGCTCCCCTCCGAACTCCTGTGGGTTTGCTCCTCGCCTCCCCAGCCCCACTTCCCTCCTCTCCAATCACTGCAGCTTTTCCCTCCCCCTTGTGTGGGGCCCCACGGCCCCTGTCCCCCTCCCCTGGTTCCAGGGGGTCCGACGGGGGGGTCTCCGTGCCCCGTCTAAATTCCTGGCACAAGCTGAGCGCCTCTGGGACCCCGAGCCCCACGGCTGCAGTCTGGACCTGCTCCAGGTTTTGGGGGGTCAGGGGTAGCACCCCCGTGTACATGAAGTCCAGCAGCAACGCCAGGCCCTGGGCGGAGCAGGGCTGGGGGAGGCGGGGCTCCGTGGAGGAGGGGACCGGGCCCTCGCCGCTGAACAGCTGGCTGCAGCAGGCCAGCACACAGCGGTGAGCCCTGAACAGCGTGCCCTCCTCAGAGCTCAGGGACGCGTCGCAGAAGCTGCCCAGCGCCCTCTGCTGGTTCAGAGCGGAAAGGACAGCCAGGCTGTGCAGGCTCCGGGTATCTGTCATCTTCCACAGGAAGAGGAGGAGGAGGCACTGGAAAGATAAACCAGTGAGAGGCTATATCAAGCAACGACACCAGACTGGCTGTCACGACACACTGCTGTCACGATATGATATGGCTCAACAGGTAACTAGTTCAGGTGCGTTACAATAAAACTCCAGTAAAACCAGTAACTGATCAAACTGCTATGCAATGAGAGCGTTACTTCCATCCTTGCTACAGGCGAGCAGGACAGTACCGCTTCACATGCACGCATTTCAGAACAGCAAACTGCATGAACAAGGAAGAGCAGCTTTTTTTTAGAATAAGCTAATCGTGAAAAAAACAACGTTCCCCCCCTCCCTCCCTCCCTCCCTCCGGGCCTCGACGTTTACTACAAACTGTGTGTTTTTTACAGACGGTCCCTAAAGCTGCCCTTCCTCGCCAGTGTAACCCGAGGACGCAGCGCGGTTTACCTTGCTTTAGGGGTCGCGGGGTCCTGTCGATTTAAACCCCGGGGTTTGGACCCCTTGCTCGGGAGCTTTGGAGACAGACTCCTGCGGGAAAAACACAAACGCAGATCAGTTACTGTTTTTGCAGCGAGAAAGCAGCCATATTGAAGCAGAATCCGGATGTGACGCTGCGTTTTGAATACGGCCCCCAAGTAAACACGCAACCAGACTGAGGTTTCAGTCAACAAACGCGCCTAACACTTATAATATAACAGCATCGCATGAATAAATAAACAGTAAGCGTATTGGTGATCATTTTGTCAACGTGGCCCGTGTCTGCTGATTCAGTGTAGAATGAAAATTAAAACAAAATTAAAAAAAACTTCGGGTAAAAAGCTTACTGGCCACCGCTTTGTGTACACAAATATTTCCTTATAGAAGATTCCGGGAAGACCGTAAATTTCAACTGAAACGTTTCTTTCCCGCCAAGGTTTCCTACTGATCCGTGGCTCCAGAAATCTCACTCGCCTTTCTGTTTTATAGGTTTCTTTGTGAATGATGTTTACGCGATTGCAGTTTTGCTGCTCGGTTCGTCGCTGGTTGTCCAGCGCGTTGCCGCGGAAGCAGCACATGGGGCGCCGCGGTGTTAATTTTCCGTCTCTTGCAGAATAAAATCCTCCGACGTGTGTTTGATAAAAACAATGTACTAATCGAGGAATACCCAGGTAGGGAGAACCCGCTTCTATTAATGAATGTGTGGGGGTGAAAACAGAGAGGCAAAAAATAAAAAACAGCACATTGACTTGGTCGGCGGTGTGGCTGTTTGCATGAAAACAAATGATACAAAGCGGGACGGTGCGCGTTTAAAATTTAAATAATCTTGAATAGAAACGTCTGTTTAGTGTTTGTTTGCGTGTGTGTGTAGTGTATGTATTCGTATTCCATTTATTTTTGGTTAATCAGGTACAGTATTTTCCCGCACAGTTGCATGTTTTTTGTTTTTTTTTACAAGCAGTATTTTAATTGTCGGTCTTGCTGCCGCACTCTCCGTGTTCAGTCACGTCTCATATTAACCGGCTCGGGTGCATTGATAAACAAACTCAAATAATCACTGCGGTGTTTATGACGTCTGGGCTCGTAACACAGACTGGTCGGTATGGCGCGATCGTATTGCCTGCGTGCTTGGAAATGGCTCAGTGAACGTGGGTGGCGTGCGCGGTGCCTTTGCAAAGATCAGGGTTCAAATCCGGAGCAGAACGTGAGTCGTGTTTCCAGTGCACAGCCAGCCCGGGTCTGAGCACCATTCTCAACCCATGCAGCGCCAGTGAGGACGGACTGCTTTGCTTTGCTGGCGCATTTTTAATTGGCATCTACGTGTGTCCATGTTATCTTGAGCTGTATTATTGTGATAACTAACTCGAATTGAGGTTTTTTTTGCAGAAGTTCCTAAATACAGCTTGTGTTGTGATTTCTTTTTCTCTAAATAATCATTTGTAGCTAATGGGTTAAAGCGCTGTTAGACGGTTATATAATCTAGAATTGCATGGAAAGTTTTTATTATAAACATTTTTTAACACTTCTGTATCTTTTGCAGGATTTGGCCTGAATAATAAAACAACTGATAATAATTTAACCCAAGAAGAAAGAATGAAAGTGCCACACTCCACCAGAGCCCAAGTGAGGCGATTGAAAAAGAAACGGAAGCAGCAGCAATACCGCCACCTAGTGTCGAAACCAGAGCCCTGCATCCTGAGCCCGGACTCTGCGCTGGCCAGGCAGTACCACCAAGCCACCAGCAGGGGGCAGCCAACGCTCAAGAGACTGAAACACAGGCAGCCCAGAGGAGTTCAGGAGGCTCCCCCCATCTCAAGCAGCCTCTCTCCTTCCTCCTCCTCCTCTGGGGGGAAGAAGTGGAATTGCCCCCAGGAGAGAAGCCCGGCTGGGACTGGGAGGAAGGAAACCGCCCACGCTCACAGCAATGGTTCGGCTGGGAGAGTGCAGCAGCACCAGCAGGGGGCGCCGCTGGTCCCCGGTCTCCAGGACTATGAGATGCAGATGGAGGACACTGATTACTGGCGCTCGTTCGCGGAGTCAGCGATGCAGAACGGAAACCACACGGAGCTCAGCGGGGAGGACACGCCCCCAAACAACAGCCAATCACAAGCCGACGAGGAGGAGAGGGAGGACACCTCCTACCTGGCAGCAGTGGATGATGGGAAGGGGAGGACGGTGGTCGTCATGGCGCCCGGACAGGTCGGTGTCAGGGTTAACGTGCATGCAGATGGAAATAAGACTCCCATTGCAGAGCGGTTTGATCCGTTCCTGGTTTTACTGTGAGTTTAATAAGACACACGGTGTGGCTGATCAAGCTGGTAGTAAAACCTGGAATGGGTGGCACTGCTGTGCAATAGGAGTCTCATTCCCATCCCTGGGCCGGGCAGTTCGATCTCCTGTGGGCTCCAGTTTGGCTGTACTGTGTCTGTCATAGTTTGGATCTGAATGTGTGAAGTGCAGCTTGATCCAATAGTCAAATCAAATCCGGTTTTATTTATATAGCATACAAAAAGACTGGATGAAATAATTCATTTGTGTGGAGAATTAAAAAAGAGATTGAAAAATTAAAACCAGTTTGGTACAATGTAAGAAATCAAAAACACAGAAAATAAATAAATAAATGGGTGCCAGCGATAAAGATTTAGACAGTGAAGTTTCCCCCCCTGCAGGTGATTCTCCAGTAACGCTCCCCCTCCTTCCCCCTCTCCCCCCTCCTCTCTCAGACCCTCACATTCAGAGGGAAGTCTCAGCTGACCTGTCTGTACGGTCGTGTCAATGTGTTCGGCTTCACGGTGGAGGAAGGTCAGCCCTCGTACCCGCTGCTCTCCCCCGCGACGCACTGCCCCCTCGCCATCCAGGCGCTGCCGCACTCCACGGGGGGCAAGACCAGGAAAGAGCGCCGCCTGGAGGCCAAGGCCATCGTCAAGAGCTACCTGCGCGCTGGAGGTAACGCCCCCTGCATTTACAAACCGCTGTGTAACTCGGTGCAGTTTCAGGCTGTGATACTCATCGTGAGCCCTGTGTGTGTGTGTGTGTGTGTGTGTGTCTCCCCAGCGCGCCGCTCTGATCTCATGAAGCACGTCTCCTCTGAAACCTCAGTGCTGCTGCTGGAGCTGCTGGAGACCCAGGCAACACGCTTCATCTGCAGCCTGCCTGCTCACCGGGACCTGTTCACACTGAGCGTGGTGAGAGAGCGCGCACACACACGCACGCACACGCACACGCCCTGTTCACTCTGAGTGTGGTGAGAGAGCGCACGCACACACACACACACACGCACACGTCCTGTTCACACTGAGCGTGGTGAGAGAGCGCACACACACACACGCCCTGTTCACTTTGAGTGTGGTGAGAGAGCGCACGCACACACACACACACACACACACTCTCTCTTTCACTCACACTGTCAGACCCCAGCGATGTTCAGCAGTGAGATCCATGCCTGGTTTCACTGTCAATTGAAGGAGACACACCTCATCTTGCTGTCTGTACACACGCTGGCGCTGATTGGCTTGCATGTTTAGCCCAGCTCTGCGTGTGATTGGCTTGCATGTTTAACCCAGTGCACTGTGATTGGTTGCAGAAGGAGCTCGGGTTCCGCCAGCCCGCCCCCGATTGCCCTCTCTCCGCGGCGGGTGTCGTGTCTCTGCCCGGCAGCAGCGGCCTGGTGATGTCAGAGTGCTACAGCTCCGCCCTCAGCGAGCTGGCCCATGCCTGCCGGGGTAGGTGTGACCGTGTGGAAGCGAGCAGTGTAAAAGCTGTGACGCCGTGCTCAGAGTGTCGCTGTGAGTGTGGACACTGACCTGGCAGCTAAAGCTCTCTCTGTGTGTCCCCCTGTCTGTGCAGAGGAGGAGGACGGCTGTCCCGTGATCCTGGTGTGCGGGGGAAAGGGGGTGGGCAAGTCGTCATTCAACAGACACCTGATCAACACACTGCTGAACCAGTACGTACCCCCGAGAGAGAGAGAGAGAGAGAGAGTGTGTGTGTCTCGGTGTGTGTGTGTCTCGGTGTGTGTGTCTCTCAGTCTCTGCTCTCTGCTCACCTCCGCGTCTCTCTGCAGTGTCTCCTGTGTAGATTACCTGGAGTGTGATCTGGGCCAGACAGAGTTCACTCCCCCTGGCTGCCTGTCCCTGCTGTCCCTCACAGACCCGCTGCTGGGTACGTACGCCTGTCCCTCTGCCTGTCCCTCTGGGTCACAGAGCCTGTGCTGGGCACTTGTGTTTACCTGCTCCCTCTCTCTCAGGCCCCCCCTTCACTCACCAGCGCCCCCCTGGTCGGATGGTGTATTTTGGGGAGCCCTCGTGTGAGCAGGACCTCGATCGCTACCTGGAGTCTGTGAAGTACCTGTGGAGCTTCTACCAGAGAGAGAGCCCAGTGATCATCAACACCATGGGCTGGGTGCGAGGCGAGTGTCTGTGTGGGAGACTCTCTGTCTGTCTGTCTGTCTGTCTGGGAGTCTGTCTGTGTTATTATTATTATTATTATTATTATTATTATTATTATTATTATTATTATTTATCCGGGGCGACTTACAATTGTTACAAGATATCACATTATTTTTTTTACACTATTTTTACATTCTTAAGCAATCCAATACTTCCAGCACATTTCAATGGGATCACACAACTACAGAATGCTGTGTGGAACCAAATCAAATAGCAAATCAAGCTCTATTCAGTGTAACCACACTCACCTGGAACTAATCACACGCTGCCTCACCTAATTCAAACACCACCTTAATAATGTTACTTAAAGATAGCTAATGTGAATGACTTGAAGCAGGATCACTTCCCTGTCTGCCTCAGACTCTGGTTACCTGTAGACTGATAGTCTGGGAGTCTGTCTGTCTCTCTGTGTGATTTGTCTCTCTCTCTCTCAGGGTTTGGGCTGCTCCTCCTGGTTGATCTCATTCGTCTGCTCTGTGTCACTCACGTGGTCCAGCTGACCCACGATGACCCCGCCATTGCACCCATGCCCTCCCTCAGCCCCGCCTACCTGCGCCAAGCCCCGGGCTGGCACACCAAGGCCAGGGGTCAGAGGTCGGAGGAGGAGCCCGGCTGCTTCGCCACCCCGAGGGGCCACACGCTGCTGGAGTTCACAGGGGCCGGAGCTGCGAGAAATGTGTGAGTGTGTGTGCGTGCGTGCGTGCGTGCGTGCGTGCGTGCTTTGTCCCGTCTCGTTGTCTCTGTGCTCAGGAGATACCGTAGTAACGTGCTGGGTGATCTGTCTCTCTCTCTCTCTCTCGCTCTCTCTCTCTCTCTGTGTCTCTCTCTCTCCTAACCCCATGTCTCTCTGCTCAGGAGGTATTGTAGTAACGTGCTGCGTGATCTGTGTGTGTCCCTCTCGCTCTCTCTCTCCTAACCCCATGTCTCTCTGCTCAGGAGGTATCGTAGTAACGTGCTGCGTGATCTGTGTGTGTCTCTCTCTCTCTCTCTCTCTCTCTCTCTCTCTCTCTCTCTCTCTCCTAACCCCATGTCTCTCTGCTCAGGAGGTATCGTAGTCTCGTGCTGCGTGCTCTGTGTGTCTCTCTCTCTCTCTCGCTGTCTCTCTCTCTCCTAACCCCATGTCTCTCTGCTCAGGAGGTATCGTAGTAACGTGCTGCGTGATCTGGCCCTGCTGGGATACTTCAGTGAGCTCCAGAGTGCTGAGCCTGAGCTGGGGCCGGCCCTCCCCCTGCACAGCTTCACCCCCTACCAGGTAACCCGACACGCCTCAGCTTCTTCCCTGATCGAGCTCCTAGTAAAACCTGGGATGGGTGACACTGCTCCCCATTAGCACCCCTGGGTGAATGAAGCGTCTGTGTGTCTGTCCTCAGGTCCCCATGCGCTCCGTGGCCCTGCGCGTGGTGCACTGCGACGTGGCACCGTCTCACGTGATGTACGCGGTGAACGCCAGCCTGGTGGGTCTGTGCAGCCTGGCCGAGGGGGGGGGGGGGGCAAGCGGAGAGGGGGGGCCCGTGCTGCTCACTCACACCCCTGTCTGCGACTGCCTTGGATTCGGTGAGTCTGTGAGTCTGCCTCTGTGTGTGTGTGTGTGTGTCTGTGTGTGTCTGTCTGTCTGTCTGTCTGTCTGTCCAGCTCTCGGACTGCCTTAACTTTTTTCGAGTCTGTCTATATCTGTCTGATTTCAACTGCGTTCGCTGTGAGGCTGTCAAAGCTGATGCAGGTTTTTTTAATGAAAGTCTGTGTTCAGTTTGGATAAACAGTAAATGGTGGTTTGGCGGCGGTGGTGTCGCGTCTCTCTCTGTCCCCAGGGGTGCTGCGTGGGGTGGATGTTGCACGTGGGCTGTATTTCATCGTGACCCCTCTGAGTGCGGAGCGGCTGCGGCAGGTGAACTGCTTGCTGGTGGGGAGTGTGGCCCTGCCCCAGGACCTCTTCAGGAGCCAGGTGAGGGGCCCGTGAGACAGGCAGTCCAGTGGAGCTCCGATCACTAACGTGGAGCAGCTCGAGTCTTACTGGTGTCACCCCCACACACCCACGCACGCACGCACCCACGCACACACACATATATATATATAATGTGTATGAATGATGTATGTGAAAGGGTCACATGAATACAAAAATCATTTATTTCTGGATGTTTCGGGAAAGAAATCTTCAGCCCTGTAGAAATCTTCAGCCCTGTAGAAATCTTCGGTCCTGTAGAAATCTTCGGTCCTGTAGAAATCTTCGGTCCTGTAGAAATCTTCGGTCCTGTAGAAATCTTCAGCCCTGTAGAAATCTTCAGTCCTGTTATTTTGTTTGGCCGCTGATCTATTTATAATTCCGTTTTCATGCGCATTGAAGAGTAACACTTCACATGTTTCACGCACACATTCACAGTGATTTTGTTTCAGTTTCTTTGAGTATTTCTGGACTCTAGTGTTTGAAGTTCTGGGTGTGATTCAGTCCTGGCTCTTCCCTTCATTCATTCACTCCCAATATTCCAGGCTGGGATCGAGGGAGAGCGCCCCTACGTCACGTCGGAATACCGCTTTGAAGTCTTCGGAGCCGGGAAGCTGAAGATGAGGAAGAGCCTGAAGAGGAGGGAGCACCTGGGGAAGAACTGAGCCGGACCACAACCAGAAGCAGAGTCCTATTCCTTTTTAAAATCCATTTCCCATTCCCTTTCATCAATTCCAGCACATCAGTGATCACAATTGCAGTTAGCAGCGTTCTGTCAACATGAGCTCCTCGCTGTGGCGGCTCGTTCCTGCGATACACGGAAGTCGCTGCTTGTCAGTCGCTTTAAAATTGTTTTTAAATGGACCTGGAGTTTGACCCTGGCCCTGTCTGAAGCCACAGCCGCCTTCTTCAGTACATTCAGAGCTCTGCTCAAGGAAGGCTGAAGGCCAGCACAGCAACGTGAGCCAGCGAGGGGAGGCAGGGGGTGTTAGGAGTGGATTCAGAGAGGACTGAACGCACAGGGGGTTCGAGAGTGGGGGGGTGTATCCATCAGTTTAATATTGATCCCATCTCATGAGGCTGAGCAACAAAATTAAACTTCATCCTAGCGTGTCACTTCCTGTTTCCAAAAACCCTGGCACTGGGCCTGAAATGTGTGTGAGCGATTGTTTGTTTGTTAATAAATATGGAACATTTCAAGAAAGCATTCTTATTGAGAAGTTGTATTTTAGTATTTCTGAATTCAGCACCCTCGCGTGTGCGGTAGTTACGAGTGATTGACGTCATGAGACTTCAACGCTGTAGTTTGCTGAACGCGTCACAGAGTGGGGGTGCATGATTAAACTGCCCGTGTTTTCTGTCTCTGTGTTGCTGGCTGCCGGTAACCCTGCACGCAATGCGCATTGCAATGCTGCGCTTCTACCTGCGGGGGCTGCAGTTCCCACTTTTGTCCACCTGAGGGCGGGCGAGCCATTGTATAAATGCGTGTGTGTGTGCGTCTTCCCTATTCGACCACTTTCCACAAGCAGCGTGACTCACTGGCGCCCTCGGCAGCACGACGCTAGAACCGCAACTGATCTCGTTTCAATGTTCATTTTAAATAGTGGTGTGTTTGTCCTTGTTTTTATTTTAATAGGGGTGACGCCCGGGAAATTGAATCATTATTAAAGACTCGTGTGTTTGTTTGAGTATTCATCTGTATAACCAGGACAGGCTCACGCCGGCAGAAATAAAAACACAAAGCACGTTTTGTCACATCATTCTTCCGCACACTAGCACGGACTAAGTCCAGGGTGACTGGACAGTGCGTGCAGCAGGTAATTGTCCATCTTTATCCTCCCTGTGTACATCTGACTGGACGGTGGCAGCAGGTAGTGTCCATATTTTCATGCCATTTTAATCTGGGCTTGTATTTCAGTGCGGCAAGATTAAAGCATGCAGCTGAAGGAGGACTTGCAATGGCCCGATGTCATTTATTTTATCAATTATATATATAGATAGATAGATAGATAGATAGATTCAGGCACTGCGTGTAGAATTGCACGGTACCACGTGACGTTTCCTCTCTCTATGGATATATTTTGTAATGCACGTGTGTTTTGTTTTGTTTTTCAAAGTTAGGGTCCGGGCAACTTTTTTCAACTTTATAAATTGACATGAACCGTTTTCAAATTTCTACTAAAAAAAAAAAAAAATTCGTGAGCGAAGGGGGTTATAAATAAATACATCGGTAAGTAAACCGCAATCCTGTGTTCGAACCACAGGAGAAGAAATCCTGAAATGATAATCTGCTCCACGCTATCGCCCACTCGAGGACGCATAACGGGGTGCACTGAGCGTAAGATCATGCAACAGTCTCTTGACACAGGGGTTGTACCGACAGACTGGAGAATAGCAAACGTAATACCGATCCACAAAAAGGGAGACAAAACCGAACCAGGTAACTACAGACCAATAAGCCTGACTTCTATTATATGTAAACTTATGGAAACTATAATAAGATCCAAAATGGAAAATTACCTGTATGGTAACAACATCCTGGGAGAGTCAGCATGGTTTTAGGAAAGGGAGTTCGTGTCTAACTAACCTGCTTGACTTTTTTGAGGATGCAACATTGACAATGGATAATTGAAAAGCATACGACATGGTCTATTTAGATTTCCAGAAAGCTTTTGACAAAGTCCCGCATAAAAGATTAATTCTCAAACTGAACGCAGCAGGGATTCAAGGAAATGCATGCACATGGATTAGGGAGTGGTTAACATGTAGAAAACAGAAAGTACTGATTAGAGGAGAAACCTCAAAATGGAGCGAGGTAACCAGGGGTGTACCACAGGGATCAGTATTAGGTCCTCTGCTATTCCTAATCTACATTCATGATTTAGATTCTGGTATAGTAAGCAAACCTGTTAAATATGCAGACGACCCAAAAATAGGAGGAATGGCAAACACTGTTACAGCAGCAAAGGTCATTCAAAATGATCTAGACAGCATTCAGAACTGGGCAGACACATGGCAAATGAAATTTAATAGAGAAAAGTGTAAGGTACTGCACGCAGGCAATACAAATGTGCATTATAAATATCATATGGGAGATAGTGAAATTGAAGAAGGGAACTATGAAAAAGACCTAGGAGTTTATGTTGACTCAGAAATGTCTTCATCTAGACAATGTGGGGAAGCTATAAAAAAAAAAAAGGCCAACAAGATGCTCGGATATATTGTGAGAAGTGTTGAATTTAAATCAAGGGAAGTAATGTTAAAACTTTACAATGCATTAGTGAGACCTCACCTAGAATATTGTGTTCAGTTCTGGTCACCTCGCTACAAAAAGGATATTGCTGCTCTAGAAAGAGTGCAAAGAAGAGCAACCAGAATTATCCCGGGTTTAAAAGGCATGTCATATGCAGACAGGCTAAAAGAATTGAATCTATTCAGTCTTGAACAAAGAAGACTACGCGGTGATCTGATTCAAGCATTCAAAATCCTAAAAGGTATAGACAATGTCGACCCGGGGGACTTCTTTGACCTGAAAAAAGAAACAAGGACCAAGGGTCACAAATGGAGATTAGATAAAGGGGCATTCAGAACAGAAAATAGGAGGCACTTTTTTACACAGAGAATTGTGAGGGTCTGGAACCAACTCCCCAGTAATGTTGTTGAAGCTGACACCCTGGGATCCTTCAAGAAGCTGCTTGATGGGATTCTGGGATTAATAAGATACTAACAACCAAACGAGCAAGATGGGCTGAGTGGCCTCCTCTCGTTTGTAAACTTTCTTATGTTCTTATGCTGTATCACGCTGTGCTGTATTACACTGTGCTGTATCACGCTGTGCTGTATCACACTGCTGTGCTGTTACTGTGTGAAACCTCTGTAAGGGTTGCATTGTGACACACAGTCAGGTAACTGCAGTGTTTTATAAAGTTACCTGGCTTCAGGGTCATGATTTGAATCCAGAATGCCTTCGTGATGTGCTTACAGAGATAGTACAGGGATATATCTCAGGATCGTGGAATTAAATTATCATTATTATTATTATTATTATTATTGTTACAGGGACGGGAATAGCACTCCTATTGCACAGCAGTGTCGCCCATTCCGGGTTTTACTACCAGCTTGATCAGCCCCCTTGTGTTTCAGCAACAAGCGCAGTTCAGGGCGATTATTTTCCTGTAGGAGTGGATTGCAAAGGAGGCTTTGTACCGGTCACTCTCACCCCATTGGTCAGTCCCTGTGCCGTCCCAGCATGCACCTCTCCACGGCATGAATACAGTGCTTGTCCACACTGACGGAGACGCCCCCCCCCTCTCTATTTCAGGGGCTGCTGCCAGTCTTTCAAACCCAGGGCAAGTGAGCCGCAGATCTGGGTTTCAGGGAGAAGGACAACGTTTGATCACAGGAGAGTTTGAAGTGGGGTTTGTTTGTGTTTAGTTTAGTTTTCTAAGCAAGAAGAGACGTACAGTAAGCCATCGAGGGGTCTGAGCAGGACTTCATGTGCCTGTTGAGAAGAACCGGAACCGGAACCAGGACCAGAACCAGGACCAGAACCTTACTTCATCAGATTATTTTTGAATGAGTTTAAAAATATCTGCATTTATTATTTTTAAGAATGGAGTTAATAACGTGGGTTAGGAGGAGCGGGACAGCATGATGGAGGAGGAATAACAAAAGAAGAAGGGAAGGAAGGTGGAAGAGAAAAGAAGAATTGAAGGAAGAGAAAAGAACAGAAGGAAGGAAGGAAGAGAAAGCAATGTTCTCTTAGAAGGAGTTATTTATTTATTTATTTCCTGGGGGTGACCCCTGACCCCTGAGCATGTTCCTGTACTGGAAGAAGCGGGGAGCGTATGAGCTGGAGACGGAGCTGGGGGAGCTGGGGGAGTACACCCCTCTTGAGAGGTACTCCTGGGACTCCAGTCTGCACATCAGTGAGGACCTGAGCGGTACGGATCAGCTGAGAGAGAGTGCGAGGGGTACGGATCAGCCGAGAGAGAGTGCGAGGGGTACGGATCAGCTGAGAGAGAGTGCGAGGGGTACGGATCAGCCGAGAGAGAGTGCGAGGGGTACGGATCAGCCGAGAGAGAGTGCGAGGGGTACGGATCAGCTGAGAGAGAGTGCGAGGGGTACGGATCAGCCGAGAGAGAGTGCGAGGGGTACGGATCAGCTGAGAGAGAGTGCGAGGGGTGGATCAGCCGAGAGAGAGTGAGGGCGGATCAGCTGAGAGAGAGCGAGTGGATGGATCGGCGAGAGGGGTACGGATCAGCTGAGAGAGAGTGCGAGGGGTACGGATCAGCTGAGAGAGAGTGCGAGGGGTACGGATCAGCCGAGAGAGAGTGCGAGGGCAAATGGATCAGCTGAGAGAGAGTGCGAGGGGTACGGATCAGCCGAGAGAGAGTGCGAGGGGTACGGATCAGCCGAGAGAGAGTGCGAGGGGTACTGATCAGCTGAGGCAGCATTGAGGCCAGTCACTGTCTCTCCCCCTCTCTCCCTCCCCATTCAGACACAGCTCCACTGTGTTTGCTATGATGTTTTTATATTAGTATGATTATAATTATTCTTCAGAATGAGCCTGGCTCTCCTCCCCCTCTAGGCAGTGGGAAGCATTTTGAATGCAGCAATGCCTCTGTCATGCACAGAAGCCTATTGTCCATTACAGTACAGTAACAGCACAGTGTGATTCACCCTGCAGTACAGTATAGCCTGGGCCCCTATAGCATTGTGCAGTGTGGCCCTTGCCCTGTGTACAGTATACGGGGAAGGAGTTGAAATAAGACTCCCGTTGCATAGCAGCGTGATCCGTTCCTGGTTTCGCTACACGTTTAATAAGACACACCTGAGCTTGTTACCTGTACATACTGTGGCTGATCAAGGACTGGGTGAAACTGCTGTGCAATGGGCAGTGGGAGGGAAGGAGAGGGAGATCACAGCTCTGCAGGAGACTCTGTGCTGGTTCAGTGTCTGCAATCCCCTTGCTGTGTCACACGCCTGAACTGCTCAACACAAAGACTGTGGAGAGCGGAGAGAGAGGGAGGGAGAGGAAGCAGTTTGGCTTGGAAGCGTTCTGATAAACAGCTCTGGCACTGTAAACAGTGTGTGTGTGTGTGGGGAACGCAAGGCTGGCAGGGACGGGGTTAACTCTTTCCCTGCCAGCACTCGCAGGTGTGATTTGCTCTTTTGTTTGAACGTTTTATTTCGTCCGTCGTGCCACTTTTTTTTTTGTTCCTGTGTTTGTGTTTGTTTTGTTAATAAATTGTTCACACAAGAGAACGGATCAGTTCTAGACTGGGCATTAACCTTCACTACAGATACAAACACTCCTCTCCCAGACAAAGCATTTCTCCCTCCTTATATACATGCAGCCACTCGACTGGCATGGATTACCTGACTGGGGAGTGGGGACACACCCGTCACTGCTGCCAGGGACAGAGTTAACCCCGTCCCTGTCAGGCTTGCACCCCCACACGCACAGCAAGGCTTCTGCCCTGCCACACTCTCCTAAATGAAACTGAGTGAATTCAGTGACAAGTTTACTGTCTCTCCCACTCTCTCTCTCTCTCCCTCTGTCTCCCTCTGTCTCCCTCTCTCCTCTCTGTCTCCTCTCTCTCCTCTCCTCTCTCTCCTCTCTCTCTCCTCTCTCTGTCTCTCCCCCCTCTCTCTCCCTCTCTCTCCTCCCTCTCCCTCTCACATCCTCTCTCTCTCTCTCCCTCGCTCCTCCCTCGCTCCTTGCCTGATGGATTAACCCCTTTGTGTTCCAGATGAGCGGAGCCCTCCTGATGAGGGGATTCTGGCCTGTCAGCACCCGGACTGTGTGGAGGGCCGGAGGGCAGTCAGGGTAAGAGAGCGTCACTCCTCGGAGCTCTAAGCGCCAGCAGGAATCGATGCAACGGGGGCAAACTGGGAGGGGCACACTGGGAGGGTCAAACTGGGGGATTCACGTGCCTGTCTGTCTGTGTGCCTGCCTGTCTCTCTGTCTGTCTGTGTATCTGTCTGCCTGCCTTTCTGTGTGCGTGCCTGCCTTTCTGTGTGCGTGTCTGTCTGTTCTTCTTGGATTGCTGTGCTCAGATCTCAGGAAGATAAACTAATCAGGTCAGGTCAGAACTGAGCCGGTAATAATGACTGAATTAGTGAAAGGAATGCGGAGTGGAGCGCTGTGGAACGATCAGGGCAGAACTGAGCCGGTAATAATGACTGAATTAGTGAAAGGAATGCGGAGTGGAGCGCTGTGGAACGATCAGGGCAGGACTGAGATTCCATTCGTTTAGTGTTCAGGAATTTCTCTGAGGCCGGAGTAGAGGGGGGGGGGGGGGGGGGGGGGGGGACCAGACTGGCTATAAATTCTGCTTTTTTATTGGTCATAATTTCTAAAACGAGAAAGCTGAGTGTCTGGAACTGCAGCAGAGCTGTCTGCCTGATTTTACTACCGTTCCCCTTCCTCTCGCTCTCTGTCTGTCTCTCTGTCTCGCTCTCTCTCTCTCTCTGTCTCTCCCCTCTCTCTGTCTCTGTCTCTCTCTCTCTCCAGGACTCTCTGTCTCTCTCTCTCTCTGCAATCTGGGATGATGCGAGTCTCCTGTGTTGTCTGTAGATTGTATTCTGCTCGCTGGGATGATGCGAGTCTGGCTGTGTTGTGTGGACAGATTGTATTCTGCATTGGATTCTGCAGTCTGGCTGGGATGATGTAGATTGGATTGTATTCTGGCTGGGTGTCTGCCTGTGTTGTGTGTAGATTGTATTGTATTCTGCACGCTGGGATGATGCGAGTCTGGCTGTGTTGTGTGTAGATTGGATTGTATTCTGCACGCTGGGATGATGCGAGTCTGCCTGTGTTGTGTGTAGATTGGATTGTATTCTGCACGCTGGGATGATGCGAGTCTGCCTGTGTTGTGTGTAGATTGTATTGTATTCTGCACGCTGGGATGATGTGAGTCTGCCTGTGTTGTGTGTAGATTGGATTGTATTCTGCACGCTGGGATGATGCGAGTCTGCCTGTGTTGTGTGTAGATTGGATTGTATTCTGCACGCTGGGATGATGCGAGTCTGCCTGTGTTGTGTGTAGATTGGATTGTATTCTGCACGCTGGGATGATGCGAGTCTGGCTGTGTTGTGTGTAGATTGGATTGTATTCACGCTGGGATGATGCGAGTCTGGCTGTGTTGTGTGTAGATTGTATTGTATTCTGCACGCTGGGATGATGCGCTGGGAGTCTGGCTGTGTTGTGTGTAGATTGGATTGTATTCTGCACGCTGGGATGATGCGAGTCTGGCTGTGTTGTGTGTAGATTGGATTGTATTCTGCACGCTGGGATGATGCGAGTCTGGCTGTGTTGTGTGTAGATTGTATTGTATTCTGCACGCTGGGATGATGCGAGTCTGGCTGTGTTGTGTGTAGATTGTATTGTATTCTGCACGCTGGGATGATGCGAGTCTGGCTGTGTTGTGTGTAGATTGTATTGTATTCTGCACGCTGGGATGATGCGAGTCTGGCTGTGTTGTGTGTAGATTGTATTGTATTCTGCACGCTGGGATGATGCTGAGTCTGGCTGTGTTGTGTGTAGATTGTATTGTATTCTGCACGCTGGGATGATGCGAGTCTGGCTGTGTTGTGTGTAGATTGTATTGTATTCTGCACGCTGGGATGATGCGAGTCTGGCTGTGTTGTGTGTAGATTGTATTGTATTCTGCACGCTGGGATGATCGAGTCTGGCTGTGTTGTGTGTAGATTGGATTGTATTCTGCACGCTGGGATGATGCGAGTCTGGCTGTGTTGTGTGTAGATTGTATTGTATTCTGCACGCTGGGATGATGCAAGTCTGGCTGTGTTGTGTGTAGATTGTATTGTATTCTGCACGCTGGGATGATGCGAGTCTGGCTGTGTTGTGTGTAGATTGGATTGTATTCTGCACGCTGGGATGATGCGAGTCTGGCTGTGTTGTGTGTAGATTGGATTGTATTCTGCACGCTGGGATGATGCGAGTGTGGCTGTGTTGTGTGTAGATTGGATTGTATTCTGCACGCTGGGATGATGCTGGGATGAGTCTGGCTGTGTTGTGTGTAGATTGGATTGTATTCTGCACGCTGGGATGATGCGAGTCTGGCTGTGTTGTGTGTAGATTGGATTGTATTCTGCACGCTGGGATGATGCGAGTCTGGCTGTGTTGTGTGTAGATTGGATTGTATTCTGCACGCTGGGATGATGCGAGTCTGCCTGTGTTGTGTGTAGATTGTATTGTATTCTGCACGCTGGGATGATGATGAGTCTGCCTGTGTTGTGTGTAGATTGTATTGTATTCTGCGCTGGGATGATGCGAGTCTGGCTGTGTTGTGTGTAGATTGTATTGTATTCTGCACGCTGGGATGATGCCTGAGTCTGGCTGTGTTGTGTGTAGATTGGATTGTATTCTGCACGCTGGGATGATGCGAGTCTGCCTGTGTTGTGTGTAGATTGGATTGTATTCTGCACGCTGGGATGATGCGAGTCTGCCTGTGTTGTGTGTAGATTGTATTGTATTCTGCACGCTGGGATGATGCGAGTCTGGCTGTGTTGTGTGTAGATTGTATTGTATTCTGCACGCTGGGATGATGCGAGTCTGGCTGTGTTGTGTGTAGATTGTATTGTATTCTGCATGCTGGGATGATGCGAGTCTGGCTGTGTTGTGTGTAGATTGTATTGTATTCTGCACGCTGGGATGATGCGAGTCTGCCTGTGTTGTGTGTAGATTGGATTGTATTCTGCACGCTGGGATGATGCGAGTCTGGCTGTGTTGGCTCTGTCTGCAGAGTTGAATGGTTTTAAATCCGATTATATAAAGAGATTAAATTGGGGGTGAGGGGGGGGGGGGCATGTGGTCTGCTCTGCTCTGGAATGTCAGTGTTTGTTTCTTTTACATTTTTTGTGAAACACAAACAATGCACAGCGCAGCCAGCAGGGGGCAGCAGAGCTCCGGGAGGAGAGGGATCTGGAGGTGGAGGCGGAAATGGTAGCAGTAAAGGCATTGGAGCCCATTGTGTAAAAGAGTAATACAGTCTACTCGAGTCGAACAGGACGTTCACAGCTTCAAACAGTGTGTGTGTGCGAGTGTGTGTGTGTGTGTGTCTGTCTGTGTGTGTGTGTCTGTGTGTGTGCCTGTTTGTGTGTGTGAGTGAGTCAGCGTGTGTGTGTGTGTGTGTGTGTGTCAGTGTGTGTGTGTGTGTGTGTGTGTGTGTGTGTGTGTGTGTGTGTGTGTGTGTGTGTGTGTGTGTGTGTCAGTGTGTGTGTCAGTGTGTGTGTGTGTGTGTGTGTGTGTGTGTGTGTGTGTGTGTGTGTCAGTGTGTGTGTGTGTCAGTGTGTGCGTGTGTCTACGAGAGAGAGAGAACACAAACAGTGGGAGTGGAGGAGCGGAGGAGTGCGGTGAAGCCCAGGCAGGACTGGGCAGCTCTCAGCCCGTCTCCCTGCTCGGAGACACTGGGTGGGGCAGAGTCAGAGTGAGGTGTCACTGGAGATCCGTCATCAACCACAAAAACAAAGCAGCCATCATAACAGACACATGACCTCACTCGCAGCCCTCCGGCTTTCTTTCTTTCCTTCTTTCTTTCTTTCCTTCTTTCTTTCTTTCTTTCTTTCTTTCTGTGTTTGCTTCTCTCCTCTCCTCTCCAGTGTCGCTCTTTCTCTCCTCCTCTCTCCCGCACTGTCAGAGTGCTACACTGCGCTGCACAGATGATCTGATCAGACATGACTTCTCATTAATCCCGCCATGGAAACCTGGCTTCAGCTGCAGGGCTCCCATCTCGAGGTGTGTCCCAGACGAGAGGCAACTTGCAGCAGTGAAGAGTTACTGAAGCTGAACTGAGTCAAGCAGACCAGCGTTTGGGCTCCAGTGCCTTCATCAGAGTTACTGAAACTGAACTGAGTCAAGCAGACCAGTGTTTGGGCTCCAGTGCCTTCATAAGAGTTATTATTGAGATGAAGCTAGAAGAGACCGAGTCAAGCAGACCAGCGTTTGGGCTCTACTGCCTTCATCAGAGTTATAATTGAGATGAAGCTAGAAGAGACAGAGTCAAGCAGACCAGCGTCTGGGCTCCAGTGCCTTCATCAGAGCTACTGAAACTGAACTGAGTCACACAGACCAGCGTTTGGGCTCCAGTGCCTTCATCAGAGTTACTGAAACTGAACTGAGTCAAGCAGACCAGTGTTTGGGCTCCAGTGCCTTCATAAGAGTTATTATTGAGATGAAGCTAGAAGAGACCGAGTCAAGCAGACCAGCGTTTGGGCTCTACTGCCTTCATCAGAGTTATAATTGAGATGAAGCTAGAAGAGACAGAGTCAAGCAGACCAGCGTCTGGGCTCCAGTGCCTTCATCAGAGCTACTGAAACTGAACTGAGTCACACAGACCAGCGTTTGGGCTCTAGTGCCTTCATCAGAGCTACTGAAACTGAACTGAGTCAAGCAGACCAGCGTCTGGGCTCTAGTGCCTTCATCAGAGCTACTGAAACTGAACTGAGTCAAACAGACCAGCGTTTGGGCTCCATTGCCTTCATCAGAGCTACTGAAACTGAACTGAGTCAAGCAGACCAGCGTTTGGGCTCCAGTGCCTTCATCAGAGCTACTGAAACTGAACTGAGTCTGAACTGAGACCAGCGTCTGGGCTCCAGTGCCTTCATCAGAGCTACTGAAACTGAACTGAGTCAAGCAGACCAGCGTTTGGGCTCCAGTGCCTTCATCAGAGCTACTGAAACTGAACTGAGTCAAGCAGACCAGCGTTTGGGCTCCAGTGCCTTCATCAGTGTTATTATTGAGATGAAGCTGGAAGAGATGGCTGGTTCCTGCACTCCCTGCCCCCTCACAGGAACGAGCTGTGGGATGATTAGGAAGCAGGAGAACGTGTGACGAGATACCAGCAGAGGGGAGGAGTGCAATTAAACTCACCTGTACATTGCTACTGTGTGTGTGTTTCTCAGTGTGTGTGTGTGCAGCTCAGTGTGTGTGTGTGCATCTCAATGTGTGTGTGTGCGGCTCAGTGTGTGTGTGCATCTCAGTGTGTGCATGTGCGGCTCAGTGTGTGTGTGTGCGGCTCTGTGTGTGTGTGTGCGCATCTCAGTGTGTGCGTGCGGCTCAGTGTGTGTGTGTGTGTATTTGTGTGTGCGTGCCTCTGTGTGTGTGTGTGTGTCTCAGTGTGTGTGTGTGTGTGTGTGCGTGTATTTGCGTGTGCGTGCCTCTCTGTTTAAGTGTCTCTGTTTTAAGCAGCCGCCTCTCAGGCCTTTTTCAATGAAAGCTTCTTTCCCAGGAAATCCTGCTTCTGTTCTGAGTCCAAAAAAAGACTAATCCAAAACGCGCTCACGTCAGGAGGCATCTGTTTGAAACAGTAATCCCGGGTTACGAGGGGTTAACGGGTCCCCCCACGACAGCGCGAGGGGGGGGGGCAGTGTAGTCTCGGATTCTGTGATCACAGTCCTTTCACTTCACCACCTTTTTAAAATACAATCTGCCAATTGAATTGGATGCTGGGCCTCTCTGTCTCGCTGCCTCTCTGTCTCACTTTCTGTGGTGAGAGCTGAGGAGGGACTGGGAGGGAGGGAGGCAGTGTGGCTCTAGTGGTTAGAGCTGAGAGGGGACTGGGAAAACCAGGAGGAAAGAGCAGACAGACAGCTCAGCTATACTGCAAACCAGCCATCAGCCTGCTAGTGGTTTGTGGAGAGAGAGAGAGAGAGAGAGGGAGGGAGAGAGAGAGAGGTAGAGAGAGAGAGGTAGAGAGAGAGCTGGCTGTGCTGCAGTGAGTCAGTGAGTGAGTGATTGCTCAGTTGATCACGTTGTGTATAGTGTGAGTGATACAGACGAATCATTACAACACAACTGCAGCAGACTGAGACCTGCCTGCCTGCCTGCCTGCCTGCCTGCCTGTCCTGGCTTGAGGAAGTTATTGGCACTCAGGGCTGATTCTCGTAAGAGGAAGGGAAGGTGTTTTTCTCCAAGCTCTCTAGCTCTCTCTCTCTCCCACTCCGTACCCCAGAGGATCGGATCCTGAGAATTCAGCTGCCGGGAGCTGGAGGGGGGTTTAGTTTGGAAGGAGTGTGTGTGTGTGAGTGTGTGAATGCGTGAGTCCTTCTTGTGCATTATTTAAAACAACAGATTCTCATCTCTTCAAGCTGGGTTCACAACGCCCCGACGTTCCGGTGAGTCCAAGAAAAAAAAAAAATATATATTTTTTGTAATCTTTTCAGACTGATCTAGTCACTGCGCTGATCTTTGTTAGATCAAAAGATTTGACAGAAAAGATCTCCTGGGCGTGAGATCGTATCACTAATGCGCTTGACTCTGTGCTATGCCTTTTCTAAACCTCTGCATCACCTCCTTCAGTCACTGTGTGTGTCACTGCATCATCTTCACTGTGTGTCACTGCATCATCTTCTCTGTGTGTCACTGCATCATCTTCACTGTGTGTCACTGCATCATCTTCACTGTGTGTCACTGCATCATCTTCACTGTGTGTCACTGCATCATCTTCACTGTGTGTCACTGCATCATCTTCACTGTATCACTGCATCATCTTCACTGTGTGTCACTGCATCATCTTCACTGTGTGTCACTGCATCATCTTCACTGTGTCACTGCATCATCTTCACTGTGTGTCACTGCATCATCTTCACTGTGTGTCACTGCATCATCTTCACTGTGTCACTGCATCATCTTCACTGTATCACTGCATCATCTTCACTGTATCACTGCATCATCTTCACTGTATCACTGCATCATCTTCTCTGTGTGTCACTGCATCATCTTCACTGTGTGTCACTGCATCATCTTCACTGTGTGTCACTGCATCATCTTCACTGTGTATCACTGCATCATCTTCACTGTGTCACTGCATCATCTTCACTGTATCACTGCATCATCTTCACTGTATCACTGCATCATCTTCACTGTGTGTCACTGCATCATCTTCATTGTGTGTCACTGCATCATCTTCTGTGTGTCACTGCATCATCTTCATTGTGTGTCACTGCATCATCTTCACTGTGTCACTGCATCATCTTCACTGTGTCACTGCATCATCTTCACTGTGTCACTGCATCATCTTCACTGTGTGTCACTGCATCATCTTCACTGTGTGTCACTGCATCATCTTCACTGTGTCACTGCATCATCTTCACTGTGTCACTGCATCATCTTCACTGTGTCACTGCATCATCTTCACTGTGTCACTGCATCATCTTCACTGTGTATCACTGCATCATCTTCACTGTGTGTCACTGCATCATCTTCACTGTGTGTCACTGCATCATCTTCACTGTGTGTCACTGCATCATCTTCACTGTGTATCACGTTTGTCATTGAATTTACACTGAAGACACTAAGAAAGACTTTTAGTGGAAACATTTGTCATTGAATTTACACTGAAGACACTGGGAAAGACTTCTAGTGGAAACGTTTGCCATTGAATTTACACTGAAGACACTGAGAGAGACTTCTAGTGGAAACGTTTGTCATTGGGGAGAGGGGAGCAGGGGACCGGAGAGGACAGAGGACAGAGAGGGCAGAGGGGACAATAGCAGGAAGCCGGTCCGCTCGCTCAGGCATTGTTTCACTTCACAGACGCAGGAAGCCGCTCCGCTCCACACTGGAGAGCGAGCAGCAAAAACACAAGGAGAGAAGAGGAGAGGAGAGGAGAGAGGAGCGTGTGTCGGTGTGCTTTCAGTGTGCTTTCAGTGTGTATATTTCTGTCTTGAGCTCTGTGTTTGGGGTCAGTGTGTCGGTGTGCTTTCAGTGTGTATCTTTCTGTCTTGAGCTCTGTGTTTGGGGTCAGTGTGTCGGTGTGCTTTCAGTGTGTATCTTTCTGTCTTGAGCTCTGTGTTTGGGGTCAGTGTGTCGGTGTGCTTTCAGTGTGTATATTTCTGTCTTGAGCTCTGTGTTTGGGGTCAGTGTGTCGGTGTGCTTTCAGTGTGTATATTTCTGTCTTGAGCTCTGAGTTTGGGGTCAGTGTGTCGGTGTGCTTTCAGTGTGTATATTTCTGTCTTGAGCTCTGTGTTTGGGGTCAGTGTGTCGGTGTGCTTTCAGTGTGTATATTTCTGTCTTGAGCTCTGTGTTTGGGGTCAGTGTGTCAGGTGTGCTTTCAGTGTGTATATTTCTGTCTTGAGCTCTGTGTTTGGGGTCTGTGTCGGTGTGCTTTCAGTGTGTATCTTTCTGTCTTGAGCTCTGTGTTTGGGGTCAGTGTGTGTCGGTGTGCTTTCAGTGTGTATATTTCTGTCTTGAGCTCTGTGTTTGGGGTCAGTGTGTCGGTGTGCTTTCAGTGTGTATCTTTCTGTCTTGAGCTCTGTGTTTGGGGTCAGTGTGTCGGTGTGCTTTCAGTGTGTATCTTTCTGTCTTGAGCTCTGTGTTTGGGGTCAGTGTGTCGGTGTGCTTTCAGTGTGTATCTTTCTGTCTTGAGCTCTGTGTTTGGGGTCAGTGTGTCGGTGTGCTTTCAGTGTGTATCTTTCTGTCTTGAGCTCTGTGTTTGGGGTCAGTGTGTCGGTGTGCTTTCAGTGTGTATCTTTCTGTCTTGAGCTCTGTGTTTGGGGTCAGTGTGTCGGTGTGCTTTCAGTGTGTATCTTTCTGTCTTGAGCTCTGTGTTTGGGGTCAGTGTGTCGGTGTGCTTTCAGTGTGTATCTTTCTGTCTTGAGCTCTGTGTTTGGGGTCAGTGTGTCAGGGTGTGCTTTCAGTGTGTATCTTTCTGTCTTGAGCTCTGTGTTTGGGGTCTGCTTTCTTTGTGTTTGGGCTCTGTGTTTGGGGTCAGTGTGTCGGTGTGCTTTCAGTGTGTATCTTTCTGTCTTGAGCTCTGTGTTTGGGGTCAGTGTGTCGGTGTGCTTTCAGTGTGTATCTTTCTGTCTTGAGCTCTGTGTTTGGGGTCAGTGTGTCGGTGTGCTTTCAGTGTGTATCTTTCTGTCTTGAGCTCTGTGTTTGGGGTCAGTGTGTCGGTGTGCTTTCAGTGTGTATCTTTCTGTCTTGAGCTCTGTGTTTGGGGTCAGTGTGTCGGTGTGCTTTCAGTGTGTATCTTTCTGTCTTGAGCTCTGTGTTTGGGGTCAGTGTGTCGGTGTGCTTTCAGTGTGTATCTTTCTGTCTTGAGCTCTGTGTTTGGGGTCAGTGTGTCGGTGTGCTTTCAGTGTGTATCTTTCTGTCTTGAGCTCTGTGTTTGGGGTCAGTGTGTCGGTGTGCTTTCAGTGTGTATCTTTCTGTCTTGAGCTCTGTGTTTGGGGTCAGTGTGTCGGTGTGCTTTCAGTGTGTATATTTCTGTCTTGAGCTCTGAGTTTGGGGTCAGTGTGTCGGTGTGCTTTCAGTGTGTATCTTTCTGTCTTGAGCTCTGAGTTTGGGGTCAGTGTGTCGGTGTGCTTTCAGTGTGTATCTTTCTGTCTTGAGCTCTGTGTTTGGGGTCAGTGTGTCGGTGTGCTTTCAGTGTGTATCTTTCTGTCTTGAGCTCTGTGTTTGGGGTCAGTGTGTCGGTGTGCTTTCAGTGTGTATATTTCTGTCTTGAGCTCTGTGTTTGGGGTCAGTGTGTCGGTGTGCTTTCAGTGTGTATCTTTCTGTCTTGAGCTCTGTGTTTGGGGTCAGTGTGTCGGTGTGCTTTCAGTGTGTATATTTCTGTCTTGAGCTCTGTGTTTGGGGTCAGTGTGTCGGTGTGCTTTCAGTGTGTATATTTCTGTCTTGAGCTCTGTGTTTGGGGTCAGTGTGTCGGTGTGCTTTCAGTGTGTATCTTTCTGTCTTGAGCTCTGTGTTTGGGGTCAGTGTGTCGGTGTGCTTTCAGTGTGTATCTTTCTGTCTTGAGCTCTGTGTTTGGGGTCAGTGTGTCGGTGTGCTTTCAGTGTGTATATTTCTGTCTTGAGCTCTGTGTTTGGGGTCAGTGTGTCGGTGTGCTTTCAGTGTGTATCTTTCTGTCTTGAGCTCTGTGTTTGGGGTCAGTGTCGGGTTTGCTTTCAGTGTGTATCTTTCTGTCTTGAGCTCTGTGTTTGGGGTCAGTGTGTCGGTGTGCTTTCAGTGTGTATCTTTCTGTCTTGAGCTCTGAGTTTGGGGTCAGTGTGTCGGTGTGCTTTGCTTTGTGTATATTTCTGTCTTGAGCTCTGTGTTTGGGGTCAGTGTGTCGGTGTGCTTTCAGTGTGTATCTTTCTGTCTTGAGCTCTGTGTTTGGGGTCAGTGTGTCGGTGTGCTTTCAGTGTGTATTTTTTTGTCTTGAGCTCTGTGTTTGGGGTCAGTGTGTCGGTGTGCTTTTCAGTGTGTATCTTTCTGTCTTGAGCTCTGTGTTTGGGGTCAGTGTGTCGGTGTGCTTTCAGTGTGTATCTTTCTGTCTTGAGCTCTGTGTTTGGGGTCAGTGTGTCGGTGTGCTTTCAGTGTGTATATTTCTGTCTTGAGCTCTGTGTTTGGGGTCAGTGTGTCGGTGTGCTTTCAGTGTGTATCTTTCTGTCTTGTATATTTCTGTCTTGAGCTCTGTGTTTGGGGTCAGTGTGTCAGTGTGCTTTCAGTGTGTATCTTTCTGTCTTGAGCTCTGTGTTTGGGGTCAGTGTGTCGGTGTGCTTTCAGTGTGTATCTTTCTGTCTTGAGCTCTGTGTTTGGGGTCAGTGTGCTTTCAGTGTGTATATTTCTGTCTTGAGCTCTGAGTTTGGGGTCAGTGGGAGTGTGCTTTCAGTGTGTATCTTTCTGTCTTGAGCCTGTGTTTGGGGTCAGTGTGTCGGTCCCTTTCAGTGTGTATCTTTGTGTCTTGAGCTCTGTGTTTGGGGTCAGTGTGTCGGTGTGCTTTCAGTGTGTATCACCCCTGTCTTGAGCTCTGTGTTTGGGGTCAGTGTGTCGGTGTGCTTTCAGTGTGTATCTTTCTGTCTTGAGCTCTGTGTTTGGGGTCAGTGTGCACTTTCAGTGTGTATCTTTCTGTCTTGAGCTCTGTGTTTGGGGCCACGGTGTGCTTTTCAGTGTGTATCTTTCTGTCTTGAGCTCTAGTTTGGGGTCAGTGTGAGTGTGCTTTCAGTGTGTATCTTTCTGTCTTGAGCTCTGTGTTTGGGGTCAGTGTGAGGGGACTTTGGTAACTTTCTGTCTTGACTTTCTGTGTTTGGGAATAGTGTGTCGGTGTGCTTTCAGTGTGTATCTTTCTGTCTTGAGCTCTGTGTTTGGGGTCAGTGTTCCATGAAAGGCTTTCAGTGTGTATCTTTCTGTCTTGAGCTCTGTGTTTGGGGTCAGTGTGCACAGCTATTTCAGTGTGTATCACATAGTCTTGAGCTCTGTGTTTGGGGTCAGTGTGCTGGCTTTAGTGTGTAATTTCTGTCTTGAGCTCTGTGTTTGGGGTCAAACAGTGGTGTGCTTTCAGTGTGTAAACTGTCTTGAGCTCTGTGTTTGGGGTCAGTGCATCTCTTTCAGTGTGTATCTTTCTGTCTTGAGCTCTGTGTTTGGGGTCAGTGTGTCGGTCTTTCAGTGTGAAATCTTTCTGTCTTGAGCTCTGTGTTTGGGGTCAGTGCAGCTTTCAGTGTGAAACATTTCTGTCTTGAGCTCTGTGTTTGGGGAAAGTGTGCGGTGTGCTTTCAGTGTGTATCTTTCTGTCTTGAAACAGTGCAGCTCAGTCCTCACTTTCAGTGAAACAGTGTCAGCTCTGAGTTGGAAACAGTGTATATTTCTGTCTTGAGCTCTGTGTTTGGGGTCAGTGCAGCTTTCAGTGTGTCCTTTCTGTCACAGGAAACTTTCTGTCTTGAGCTCTGTGTTTGGGGTCAGTGTGTCGGTGTGCTTTCAGTGTGTATCTTTCTGTCTTGAGCTCTGTGTTTGGGGTCAGTGCGGTGTGCTTTCAGTGTGTATATTTCTGTCTTGAGCTCTGTGTTTGGGGTCAGTAGTAGGAAACAGTGCAGTGTGTATATTTCTGTCTTGAGCTCTGTGTTTGGGGTCACAGTGTGCTTTCAGTGTGTATATTTCAGTCTTGAGCTCTGTGTTTGGGGAAACAGTGCAGCTCAATTCTTTCAGTGTGTATCTTTCAGTCTTGCTGAGTTTGGGGTCCTCACTGTTTCAGGAATCTTTCTGTCTGCAGCTCTGTGTTTGGAAACAGTGTGCGGTGTGCTTTCAGTGTGTATATTTCTGTCTTGAGCTCTGTGTTTGGGGTCAGGCTGGTACTTTCAAGTGTGCTGATTTCTGTCTTGAGCTCTGTGTTTGGGGTGTATCAGTGTGTCTGCTTTCTGTGTTTGGGGTCTTGCTGTGTTTCAGTGTGTTTCTGTCTTCTCTGTGTGGGGGTGTGTCGATGTGCTTTCAGTGTGTATCTTTCTGTCTTGAGCTCTGGTCAGTGTGTCGGTGTTTCAGTGGGTCCTGTCTTGAGCTCTGTGTTTGGGGTCAGTGTTCAGTGTTGTGTGTACTTTCTGTCTTGAGCTCTGTGTTTGGGGAGGAGGGTGCTTTCAGTGTGTATCTTTCTGTCTTGAGCTCTGTGCAAGTGGTCAGAGGCTTTCAGTGTGTATATTTCTGTCTTGAGCTCTGTGTTTGGGGTCAGTGTGGTGTGCAAATCTTTCTGTCTTGAGCTCTGTGTTTGGGGTCAGTTTCTTTGCTTTCAGTGTGTATCTTTCTGTCTTGAGCTCTGTGTTTGGGGTCAGTGATCGGTGCTTTCATTGTTTATTTTTGTCTTGAGCTCTGTGTTTTCAGTTTAGTAACTTTCAGTGTGTATCTTTCTGTCTTGAGCTCTGTGTTTGGGGAGTGTGCGGTGTGCTTTCAGTGTGTATCTTTCTGTTTCTGTCTTGGGCTCTGTGAAAAAAAAAGTGTGTCTTGTGCTTTCGGAGTGTGTATCTTTCTGTCTTGAGCTCTGTGTTTGGGGTCAGTGTGTGTGTGCTTTCAGTGTGTATCTTTCTGTCTTGAGTGTTTGTTTCTTTGTCTTGAGCTGTGTTTGTGTGTCAGTGTGTATCTTTCTGTCTTGAGCTCTGTGTTTGGGGTCAGTGTCTTGAGCTCTGTGTTTGTGTGTGTCTGTGTGTGCTTTGTGTGTGTATATTTCTGTCTTGAGCTCTGTGTTTGGGGTCAGTGTGGGTGTGCTTTCAGTGTGTATCTTTCTGTCTTGAGCTCTGTGTTTGGGGTCAGTGTGTCGGTGTGCTTTCAGTGTGTATATTTCTGTCTTGAGCTCTGTGTTTGGGGTCAGTGTGTCGGTGTGCTTTCAGTGTGTATCTTTCTGTCTTGAGCCTGTGTTTGGGGTCAGTGTGTCGGTGTGCTTTCAGTGTGTATATTTCTGTCTTGAGCTCTGTGTTTGGGGTCAGTGTGTCGGTGTGCTTTCAGTGTGTATCTTTCTGTCTTGAGCTCTGTGTTTGGGGTCAGTGTGTCGGTGTGCTTTCAGTGTGTATATTTCTGTCTTGAGCTCTGTGTTTGGGGTCAGTGTGTGTGTGTGCTTTCAGTGTGTATATTTCTGTCTTGAGCTCTGTGTTTGGGGGGTGTCTGTGTGTGCTTTCAGTGTGTATCTTTCTGTCTTGAGCTCTGTGTTTGGGGTCAGTGTGTCGGTGCTTTCAGTGTGTATATTTCTGTGTCTTGAGTTTGGGGTCAGTGTGTCGTGTGTGTGCTTTCAGTGTGTATCTTTCTGTCTTGAGCTCTGTGTTTGGGGTCAGTGTGTCAGTGTGCTTTCAGTGTGTATCTTTCTGTCTTGAGCTCTGAGTTTGGGGTCAGTGTGTCGGTTTGCTTTCAGTGTGTATCTTTCTGTGTCTTGAGCTCTGTGTTTGGGGTCAGTGTGGGTGTGCTTTCAGTGTGTATCTTTCTGTCTTGAGCTCTGTGTTTGGGGTCAGTGTGTGGGTGTGCTTTCAGTGTGTATCTTTCTGTCTTGAGCTCTGTGTTTGGGGTCAGTGTGTCAGTGTGCTTTCAGTGTGTATCTTTCTGTCTTGAGCTCTGTGTTTGGGGTCAGTGTGTTGTGTGTGCTTTCAGTGTGTCAATTTCTGTCTTGAGCTCTGTGTTTGGGGGGGGTGCAGCTTTCAGTGTGTATCTTTCTGTCTTGAGCTCTGTCACAGGGGGTGTGTGTGGTGCTTTCAGTGTGTATATTTCTGTCTTGGCTCTGTGTTTGGGGTCAGTGTGTCGGTGTGCTTTCAGTGTGTATCTTTCTGTCTTGAGCTCTGTGTTTGGGGTCAGTTGCCTGCTTTCAGTGTGTATCTTTCTGTCTTGCAGCTCTGTGTTTGGGGCCCCTGCAGGTGTCTTTCAGTGTGGAGTGCTCTGTGTCACTCTGAAGTGTGCTTTCTGTGTGGACTTTCTGTCTTGAGCTCTGTGTTTGGGGGTTCATGAAGAAGAAGACTGTCAGGTGAGTTTGAGAGTGGGGTGTGCACTCTGCAGTGTACAGATTTCAGTCTTGAGCTCTGTGTTTGGGGTCAGTGTGTCGGTGTGCTTTCAGTGTGTATCTTTCTGTCACCCCTGTGTTTTAATTCAGTGTTTTCAGGGTGGTCCTGTGTGACACACTGTGTGTGTGTGTGTGTGTGTGTGTGTGTGTGTGTGTGTGTCTTGAGCTCTGTGTTTGGGGTCAGCTCTTGTCCCCTCTCTGTTTGTGGGGAGTCAGTGTTTTTTTTCAGGGAGGTGTCTTGAGCTCTGTGTTTTGGGGTGTGTTGTGAGAGGAAGGGTGATTGAGCTGGGGAAGGTGGATCTGTTTCAGTTGACCAGTCCAGCTCTGAGGTTTGGGGTCAGTGTGTGAATGTGTCTGTCTGTCTGTGAGCTCTGTGTTGGGTTCGAGGTGTATATTTCTGTCTTGAGCTCTGTGTTTGGGGGTGTGTGTGTGTGTGTGCCAGTGTGTATCTTTCTGTCTTGAGCTCTTTTTTTGGGGGGGCACTGTGCTTTGTGTATCTTTCTGTCTTGAGCTCTGAGAATTGCTTTCAGTAGGGGCAGTCGTCCTCATAGTGAAACCAGGACTGGATCACACCAGATCTGTGTAGGGGGTCAGTCATCTTTCAGTGTGTATCTTTCCATCCCTGTGACGCTCCTCCCCTCTTCCCTCTCCCCTCTGCATCACTGCCTTCTACACTCCCAGAGTCTTCCCAGATTGCATTGCAAATTCCACCGTTTGTTTTGCGGGAAATGTGTCTGAGCGAAACGGGAGTCTGTTTCCTGGGAATGTGAGAGGGAGGGAGAGAGAGGGGGGGAGGGAATGAGAGCGCGAGAGAGACAGAGAGAGAGCATTCCGCAGATGTGGCAATCGCACAGCCCCCCCCCCAGCACTGCAGCAGCACACGCTCCTCAGCACAGCCTCTCCGATTGGCTGTGTCAGCAGCTCATTAGCATACAGGTGTTGTGTTTCCTGCAGCTCTGTGTGTGAGTGTGCAGGTGGAGAGGCTTGTCTGTATTGTCTGCGCTCCGCATTGTCATCCAGAGGCAGGCTGTCTGTGCTGTAGGGGGCTGCAGCTGCTGGTAACACAGGCGACTGGACACGGTAATACTGCTCCTCTCCTCCATCCCCATCTCCATCTCTCTCTCTCTCTCTCTCTACCTTCTCCCTCAATGTCACTCTCTCCATCTCCCTGGCTCTCTATCCCTCCCTCTATCCCCTTCATCTGTCCATGAAACCTCTTCCTCTCTCTCCTTCTCTCAACGTCACTCAGTTCCATCTCTCTTCTTTTCCCGATGGTTCGAGTGGGCCCCTCTCGTTCTGGATTGTTTCTGCCGTTCCTGACTCTGTGTGTCTCTGTCTCTCAGCCAAGCCCGGGGACGAGGTGAAGGTGGAGAAGGCTGTGAAGGAATTCCGCTCGCTCAGTCTGCCCAGCATGAGGGGCTCCTCCGGACCACCCCCCTACATCGTGTCCCCTGCCAGCGAGACGACAGAGCCGGGGCAGCCAGGACGGAGGGACAGCACCGAGGTCATGGTGAGTGAGACAGTGTGTTACAGTGCAGCACAGTGCAATGTGATGCAGCACAGTACAAACTGTGAGATGCCCGGGTGGACAGAAGAATATCACAGCCAAGTGTAATAAAGCACAGTGAAAGCATGGGGAAGCACAGAGAGGTCTGGTAAAGCATAGGGGTACTGAACAAAAAGCACAGAGGTCTGGTGCTCCATAGGGAAGCATTGTAAAGCACAGACTGTGGTGTGGTAAAGGGGGGGAAGCATTGTAAAGCACAGAGAGGTCTGGTAAAGCATAGGGAAGCATTGGAAAGCACAGACAGCTACAGATTGACAGTGCTGGTCGTTGCTCTCACCTCAGAGAAAGCATAGAGAAGCATTGTAAAGCACAGAGAGGTGTGGTAACTGATTTGTTGTGCATAGGGAAGCATTGTAAATCACAGAGAGGTCTGGTGTGTGTGTGTGTGTGTGTGTGCATAGGAAGCATTGTAAAAGCACAGAGAGGTCTGGTAAAGCATAGGGAAGCATTGTAAAGCACAGAGAGGTCTGGTAAACATAGGGTGTGCATTGTAAAGCACAGAGAGGACTGGTAAAGCATAGGGAAGCATTGTAAAGCACAGAGAGGTCTGGTAAAGCATAGGGAAGCATTGTAAAGCACAGAGAGGTCTGGTAAAGCATTGTAAAGCACAGAGAGGTCTGGTAAAGCATTGTAAAGCACAGAGAGGTCTGGTAAAGCATATTAATAAACATGGCAAACCAGGGTAAATGTATAACCATGGCAAAACTGGTGTCTGTGTCACTGTGTGTGTGTGATTCAATCTCTGTGAGCCTCGCACACCTACGCTAATATTTCCTAATAACTGGTGGATTTTGGGAAGGCAGGCGAAGGCTTGTTGTGTTTCCTGACACGGCTCTGGATCACTGTGACTCACTGAGACTGGCAGCACCCTTTCCAGGAAACTGATCTCCTCCCAGCCGGAGCACAGCCTACCTGACCTCCTCCCAGCCGGAGCACAGCCTACCTGACCTCCTCCCAGCCGGAGCACAGCCTACCTGATCTCCTCCCAGCCTGAGCACAGCCTACCTGATCTCCTCCCAGCCTGAGCACAGCCTACCTGATCTCCTCCCAGCCGGAGCACAGCCTACCTGATCTCCTCCCAGCCTGAGCACAGCCTACCTGATCTCCTCCCAGCCTGAGCACAGCCTACCTGATCTCCTCCCAGCCGGAGCACAGCCTACCTGATCTCCTCCCAGCCGGAGCACAGCCTACCTGATCTCCTCCCAGCCTACCTGATCTCCTCCCAGCCGGAGCACAGCCTACCTGATCTCCTCCCAGCCTACCTGATCTCCTCCCAGCCGGAGCACAGCCTACCTGATCTCCTCCCAGCCTACCTGATCTCCTCCCAGCCGGAGCACAGCGGGGCCGGGTGACACCTGATCTCCTCCCAGCCGAGCACAGCCTACCTGCAGGCACCAGGGGAGTGAGTCACAGCCTACCTGCAGGCAAGGGTGAGTCTGAGTGAGAGGAAAGTGAAGGAAGAAGCACCCACAGTCAAACACAGCAGCACCAGCGGGTTTTGTAACAGACAGTGATTCCAGGAATTGTCCAGGGTCGTTATTCCCGGGATAGCAGGGTGCAGCGAGTTTGCATCCTGTATTTGCATGTCAGTGAAATCCAGCACAGAGAGGCAGCCCCCAGCACTCTGCATGCACTCACAGGCTGAGATTGAGACTGGAGAGTTGAATACCTTTAACACTGCAGAGCTGTATAGAGGTCTGTAGGACAGGTCTGGAGTATGACTGTAATGGGCACAGCATATCCTGTTTGTTTCAGCCCCACAGTGAGACGATGGTTGAGTTGTTTGACAGGTGTTTGGTGTGGGGGGTTGATCTGCTTGTACAGTACTTTACATTGGCGCGGTTGAAGTCCATGCTGATAAACCTGTTTTTACTGCTTCCTTCCACTAGTGAGACAATCAACAGCACTGCTGCTGTGGAGTGTGAAGGAGTGTGTGTGTGTGTGTGTGTGTGTGTGTGTGTATGCTTTACCAGACCTCTCTATGCTTTACAATGCTTCCCTACATACTTTACCAGACCTCTGTGCTTTTACAATGCTTCCTATGTTTTACCAGACCTCTCCTGTGCCTTTACAATGCTTCCCTATGCTTTACCAGACCTCTCTGTGTTTTACAATGATCTCTTCCCTATGCCTACCTTTTACCAGACCTCTCTGTCTTTTTACAATGCTTCCCCTATGCTTTACCAGACCTCTCTGTCTCCTTTACAATGCTACCTATGCTTTACCAGACCTCTCTGGGCCCACAGTTTACAATGCACCCTATGTTTTTACCAGACCTGATTCTGTGCTTTACAATGCATCCTATGCATTTTACCAGACCTCTGTGCTTTTACAATGATTTCCCTATGCTTTACCAGACCTCTGTGCTTTTACAATGCTAATGGGCACTCATATGCTTTACCAGACCCTCTGTGCTTTTACAATGCTTCCCTATGCTTTACCACACCTCTCTTGTGTTTTACAATGCTTCTTCCCTGTGCTTTACCACACCTCTCTGTGCTTTTACAATGCTTTCCCTCTGATAAACCTTTTACCAGCTTCCCTCTCTGTGCAGACCTCTTTACAATGCTTCCTATGTTTTACCAGACCTCTGTGCTTTACAATGCTTTCTATGCTTTTACCAGACCTCTCTAAACCTGTTTTACAATGCTTCCTATGCTTTACCAGACCTCTCTGTGCTGTTTTTACAATGCTTCCCTATGCTTTACCAGACCTCTCTGTGCTTTACAATGCTTCCCTATGCTTTACCAGACCTCTCTGTGCTTTACAATGCTTCCCTATGCTTTACCAGACCCCTCTGTGCTTTACAATGCTTCCCTATGCTTTACCAGACCCTCTGTGCTTTTACAATGCTTCCCCTATGCTTTACCAGACCCTCTGTGCTTTACAATGCTTCCTATGCTTTACCAGACCTCTCTGTGCTTTTACAATGCTTCCCTATGCTTTACCAGACCTCTGTGCTTTACAATGCTTCCTATGCTTTACCAGACCTCTCTGTGCTTTACAATGCTTCCCTATGCTTTACCAGACCTCTCTGTGCTTTTACAATGCTTCCCTATGCTTTACCAGACCTCTCTGTGCTTTTACAATGCTTCCCTATGCTTTACCAGACCTCTCTGTGCTTTACAATGCTTCCTATGTTTTACCAGACCTTTCCCAGACCTCTGTGCTTTACAATGCTTCCCTGTGCTTTTACCAGACCTCTCTGTTTTTACAATGCTTCCCTATGCTTTACCAGACCTCTCTGTGCTTTTACAATGCTTCCTGGTTTTTACCACACCCTCTGTGCTTTACAATGCTTCCCATGCTTTACCAGACCCTCTGTGCTTTACAATGCTTCCCTATGCTTTACCAGACCTCTCTGTGCTTTACAATGCTTCCCTATGCTTTACCAGACCTCTCTGTGCTTTTTTACAATGCTTTCCTATGCTTTCCCAGACCTCTGTGCTTTACAATGCTTTCCTATGCTTTACCAGACCCTCTGTGCTTTACAATGCTTCCCTATGCTTTACCAGACCTCTCTGTGCTTTACAATGCTTCCCTATGCTTTACCACACCTCTCTGTGCTTTACAATGCTTCCCAGTGATTTACCACACCTCTCTGTGCTTCGTGTTCTGTGCAGTGAGCTGTGTGATTGGGCAGGGCTGCACTTCGGAGTGCAGGGTGTTCAGGTCGCTGTTTGTTAAAATGAGCTTCCCTGAGTGTTTGAGGTTATGAGTGACTTATTGAAGAACGCTCTGCGCTGGGTTCGCTCTTTGCCCCCGTGGTTATTTTGTTATTGCCCCCCCAGCTCCGAGCAGGTCAGACGGACTGCACCTGGAAATAAACACTTGATCGTGAATGATCAGCGAGTGCTGAACGAGAGAGAGCGGGGTCGAGAAGAAACTCATTGTCCTGTTTTAGATTGTTTTACTTTTCATCCTGATTTCTGGAGTTCTCTCGGAAAGGCTTCACTCGATCGTATCTGCGCACTGACAAGTGAGCACCACGGACAGTGTACCCCAAGGAAGAACTCAGACTGCCCCTGCGCTGTGGAAGGGAGAGGCAGGGAGACTCAGAGGTCACTGGCGCGGTCCAACGCTCCTGGACTTGTAGGATTTGGGGATTATTTATTGATTGATTGATTTATTCTCTATTTCTTCCTGCTTCCTGGAATTGCGTGACTCCGTGTGAACTCCGGAGAGAGATGTTTGTTTACCAGGGGCCTCGTTGCTTGGGTAACAGGTAATCTCTTGTAGTTCTGAACCCCAGGACTGGGAGCTGGGCGAGTAAGAGTTTCTAACCCTGCGCAGGGAGTCCTGAAAGAGCAGCCTGGCAGCCCAGCTCCGCCATGCCCAACTTCAGAACTGACACCTGGATCGTGCTGCACGGAGCACCACAGGTCGTCCTCACACACTGCAGCCCCCTGGGAGAGGCTGCACCCCTCCCCCCGAGGAGGCAGGGGCGGGACAGGCAGCCCCCCCGCGGACTGGTGGCAGAGCGCGTGCAGAGGTTCAGCGGGGGCGGCGCCCCCCTGCCCAAAAACAACAGAGCCAGCGGGACGAGGGACAGAAACAAAGAGGACTGGCAGACACAGAGAAGCAGAGGGGCACAGGAGCGGACAGAGGTATCAGTCATAACGAGAATAACTCAGGACGTCTCAATGAGGAGGCAGGCAGGCAGGCAGGCAGACAGACAGGCAGGCAGGGAGACAGACAGGGAGACGGACAGACAGGCAGGCAGGGAGACAGGCAGGGAGACGGACAGACAGGCAGGCAGGGAGACAGGCAGACAGGCAGGCAGACTGACAGGCAGGGAGACAGGCAGACAGGCAGGCAGGCAGACAGACTTGCTATCTGGAGTAGGAATTGCAATTGCTCAAAAGGCCAGTGGATAATCTTAAAGCTGCTAATCTGGAGTTGAGTTTCAGTTTGGTTTAGTTTTGCTTGCATTGACTTATTTTATAATTTTTGTTATTATTTTGATGTAAGTTTTGACAGCTTTTTAAAAGTAGTTCTGCTGCAGGATCAAGCTGCCGTCTTTAGGAGTTATTTATTGACTTGCGTGTGGATTATTAGAATTAAAAATCTGTTTCTTCTGCAATCCCCCCACGTGGTGTGCGTGTGTTTGTTTGCCCTCGCTTTGTGATGATAAGCTGTTTGTTTCTCCGTGGTGTCTGAACGCTGAGGGATAGCCCGACGGGTCTCTGGAATGGTCCATGCTTGTGGTTTGCTCCGAGTTTCGTGTGTTTTCACAGAATGGTTTAAATACCCTGTGTGCTCGCACAGTGCTGCATTCTCTGGGCATTGTTAATGGAGGGGAGGAGAGAGGGCTGCAGCTCTGCATTAGGAACTCTCCTGCAGTCCGTTCAGCACTGTGGGGGTTTATCAAAGCAGAGAGGCTGTGATTCAGCGAGATAGAGCCGCTTCGGTTCACTCAGTCACAACTAAACAGTGCTTTCTCTTTCTATTGAGGTGTGGAGAGACGCTGGGAGGTTGAGTCAGCGAGGGTGGTGTGTGTGTGGAGGGAGTTTTATACATTAGTCACAGCGGGATGTACAGAGTGGTGATGTGTCTCTGTGATGATTTGGGATACGTTGATGTGTTTGATCTCTGATGTCTGGTGTCCTCTCTCTCTCAGCACGGTGTTCAGTGATGATTTGGGATCGTTGATGTGTTTGATCTCTGATGTCTGGTGTCCACGGTGTTCAGTGTTGATTTGGGATCGTTGATGTGTTTGATCTCTCTGGTGTCCACTCTCTCTCAGCACGGTGTTCAGTGTTGATTTGGGATCGTTGATGTGTTTGATCTCTGATGTCTGGTGTCCTCTCTCTCTCAGCACGGTGTTCAGTGATGATTTGGGATCGTTGATGTGTTTGATCTCTGATGTCTGGTGTCCACTCTCTCTCAGCACGGTGTTCAGTGTTGATTTGGGATTGATCTTGATGTCTGTTTGATCTCTGATGTCTGGTGTCCTGATGTCTGGTGTCTCTCTCAGCACGGTGTTCAGTGTTGATTTGGGATCGTTGATGTGTTTGATCTCTGATGTCTGGTGTCCACTCTCTCTCAGCACGGTGTTCAGTGATGATTTGGGATACGTTGATGTGTTTGATCTCTGATGTCTGGTGTCCCTCTCTCTCAGATTTGGGACGGTGTTCAGTGATGATTTGGGATCTGGTGTCCTCTCTCTCAGCACGGTGTTCAGTGTGTTTGGGATCTGATGTGTTTGTCTGATGTGGTGTCCTCTCTCTCTCAGCACGGTGTTCAGTGTTGATTTGGGATCGTTGATGTGTTTGATCTCTGATGTTTCATCTCTCAGATGTTCAGTGATGATTTGGGTCTGGTGTCCTCTCTCTCAGCACGGTGTTCAGTGATGATTTGGGATCGTTGATGTGTTTGATCTCTGATGTCTGGTGTCCCTCTCTCTCAGCACGGTGTTCAGTGTTGATTTGGGATCGTTGATGCGTTGATGTGTTTGATCTCTGATGTCTGGTGTCCACTCTCTCTCAGCACGGTGTTCAGTGATGATTTGGGATCGTTGATGTGTTTGATCTCTGATGTCTGGTGTCCACTCTCTCTCAGCACGGTGTTCAGTGTTGATTTGGGATACGTTGATGTGTTTGATCTCTGATGTCTGGTGTCCACTCTCTCTCAGCACGGTGTTCAGTGTTGATTTGGGATCGTTTGATGTGTTTGATCTCTGATGTCTGGTGTCCCTCTCTCTCAGCACGGTGTTCAGTGTTGATTTGGGGGATTGATCTCTGATGTGTTTGATCTCTGATGTCTGGTGTCCACTCTCTCTCAGCACGGTGTTCAGTGATGATTTGGGATCGTTGGTGTGTTTGATCTCTGATGTCTGGTGTCCTCTCTCTCAGCACGGTGTTCAGTGTTGATTTGGGATCGTTGATGTGTTTGATCTCTGATGTCTGATGTCTGGTGATTTGGGATCGTTGATGTGTTTGATCTCTGATGTCTGGTGTCCCTCTCTCAGCACGGTGTTCAGTGATGATTTGGGATCGTTGGTGTGTTTGATCTCTGATGTCTGGTGTCCTCTCTCTCAGCACGGTGTTCAGTGTTGATTTGGGATCGTTGATGTGTTTGATCTCTGATGTCTGGTGTCCACTCTCTCTCAGCACGGTGTTCAGTGATGATTTGGGATACGTTGATGTGTTTGATCTCTGATGTCTGGTGTCCTCTCTCTCAGCACGGTGTTCAGTGTTGATTTGGGATCTCAGCACGATTTTGATGTGTTTGATCTCTGATGTCTGGTGTCCTCTCTCTCAGCACGGTGTTCAGTGTTGATTTGGGATCGTTGATGTGTTTGATCTCTGATGTCTGGTGTCCTCTCTCTCTCAGCACGGTGTTCAGTGTTGATTTGGGATCGTTGATGTGTTTGATCTCTGATGTCTGGTGTTCACTCTCTCTCAGCACGGTGTTCAGTGTTGATTTGGGATCGTTGATGTGTTTGATCTCTGATGTCTGGTGTCCACTCTCTCTCAGCACGGTGTTCAGTGTTGATTTGGGATCGTTGATGTGTTTGATCTCTGATGTCTGGTGTCCACTCTCTCTCAGCACGGTGTTCAGTGATGATTTGGGATACGTTGATGTGTTTGATCTCTGATGTCTGGTGTCCTCTCTCTCAGCACGGTGTTCAGTGTTGATTTGGGATACGTTGATGTGTTTGATCTCTGATGTCTGGTGTCCACTCTCTCTCAGCACGGTGTTCAGTGATGATTTGGGATACGTTGATGTGTTTGATCTCTGATGTCTGGTGTCCACTCTCTCTCAGCACGGTGTTCAGTGTTGATTTGGGATCGTTGATGTGTTTGATCTCTGATGTCTGGTGTCCTCTCTCTCTCAGCACGGTGTTCAGTGTTGATTTGGGATCGTTGATGTGTTTGATCTCTGATGTCTGGTGTCCTCTCTCTCAGCACGGTGTTCAGTGTTGATTTGGGATACGTTGATGTGTTTGATCTCTGATGTCTGGTGTCCTCTCTCTCTCAGCACGGTGTTCAGTGTTGATTTGGGATCGTTGATGTGTTTGATCTCTGATGTCTGGTGTCCTCTCTCTCTCAGCACGGTGTTCAGTGATGATTTGGGATCGTTGATGTGTTTGATCTCTGATGTCTGGTGTCCACTCTCTCTCAGCACGGTGTTCAGTGTTGATTTGGGATACGTTGATGTGTTTGATCTCTGATGTGTTTGATCTCTGATGTCTGGTGTCCACTCTCTCTCAGCACGGTGTTCAGTGTTGATTTGGGATACGTTGATGTGTTTGATCTCTGATGTCTGGTGTCCACTCTCTCTCAGCACGGTGTTCAGTGTTGATTTGGGATCGTTGATGTGTTTGATCTCTGATGTCTGGTGTCCACTCTCTCTCAGCACGGTGTTCAGTGTTGATTTGGGATCGTTGATGTGTTTGATCTCTGATGTCTGGTGTCCCTCTCTCTCAGCACGGTGTTCAGTGTTGATTTGGGATCGATGTGTTTGATGTGTTTGATCTCTGATGTCTGGTGTCCTGATGTCTCTCTCTCAGCACGGTGTTCGGTGTTGATTTGGGATGATGATTTGGGATGATGTCTGGTGTCCTCTGTTTGACGGTGTTCAGTGATGTCTGGGTGTTGATGTGTTTGATCTCTGATGTCTGGTGTCCTCTCTCTCAGCACGGTGTTCAGTGTTGATTTGGGATCGTTGATGTGTTTGATCTCTGATGTCTGGTGTCCTCTCTCTCTCAGCACGGTGTTCAGTGTTGATTTGGGATCAGCACGGTGATGTGTTTGATCTCTGATGTCTGGTGTCCTCTCTCTCAGCACGGTGTTCAGTGTTGATTTGGGATCGTTGATGTGTTTGATCTCTGATGTCTGGTGTCCACTCTCTCTCAGCACGGTGTTCAGTGATGATTTGGGATCGTTGATGTGTTTGATCTCTGATGTCTGGTGTCCTCTCTCTCTCAGCACGGTGTTCAGTGATGATTTGGGATCGTTGATGTGTTTGATCTCTGATGTCTGGTGTCCCTCTCACGGTGTTCAGCACGGTTTGTTCAGTGATGATTTGGGATGGGACGTTGATGTGTTTGATCTCTGATGTCTGGTGTCCCTCTCTCTCAGTGTTCAGTGATGATTTGGGTGTTCAGTTTGATCTCTGATGTTGGTGATCTCTTGACGGTGTTCAGTGTTGATTTGGGATCGTTGATGTGTTTGATCTCTGATGTCTGGTGTCCTCTCTCTCAGCACGGTGTTCAGTGTGATTTTCATGTGTTTGATCTCTGATTTGGTGATCAGCACGGTGTTCAGTGTTGATTTGGGATCGTTGATGTGTTTGATCTCTGATGTCTGGTGTTCTCTCTCTCAGCACGGTGTTCAGTGATGATTTGGGATCGTTGATGTGTTTGATCTCTGATGTCTGGTGTCCCTCTCTCTCATGATTTGGGCGTTGATGTGTTTGATCTCTGATGTCGGTGTTCAGTGATGATTTGGGATCGTTGATGTGTTTGATCTCTGATGTCTGGTGTCCTCTCTCTCGGTGTTCAGTGTTGATTTGGGTGTTCAGTGTTGATTTGGGATCAGTGATGATTTGGGATGTGTTTGATCTCTGATGTCTGGTGTCCACTCTCTCAGCACGGTGTTCAGTGTTGATTTGGGATACGTTGATGTGTTTGATCTCTGATGTCTGGTGTCCTCTCTCTCAGCACGGTGTTCAGTGATGATTTGGGATCAGCACGGTGTTCAGTGTTGATTTGGGATACGTTGATGTGTTTGATCTCTGATGTCTGGTGTCCTCTCTCTCTCAGCACGGTGTTCAGTGATGATTTGGGATCGTTGATGTGTTTGATCTCTGATGTCTGGTGTCCACTCTCTCTCAGCACGGTGTTCAGTGTTGATTTGGGATCGTTGATGTGTTTGATCTCTGATGTCTGGTGTCCTCTCTCTCAGCACGGTGTTCAGTGATGATTTGGGATCGTTGATGTGTTTGATCTCTGATGTCTGGTGTCCACTCTCTCTCAGCACGGTGTTCAGTGTTGATTTGGGATCGTTGATGTGTTTGATCTCTGATGTCTGGTGTCCTCTCTCTCTCAGCACGGTGGTGTTCAGTGTTTGATCTTGATGGGAGCACGGTGTTCAGTGTTGATTTGGGATACGTTGATGTGTTTGATCTCTGATGTCTGGTGTCCCTCTCTCGGTGTTCATTTGGGATCGTTGATGTGTTCAGTGATGATTTGGGAGTGTTGATTTGGGATGATGTGTTTGATCTCTGATGTCTGGTGTCCTCTCTCTCAGCACGGTGTTCAGTGATGATTTGGGATCGTTGATGTGTTTGATCTCTGATGTCTGGTGTCCTCTCTCTCTCAGCACGGTGTTCAGTGATGATTTGGGATCGTTGATGTGTTTGATCTCTGATGTCTGGTGTCCACTCTCTCTCAGCACGGTGTTCAGTGTTGATTTGGGATCGTTGATGTGTTTGATCTCTGATGTCTGGTGTCCTCTCAGCACGGTGTTCAGTGTTGATTTGGGATCGTTGATGTGTTTGATCTCTGATGTCTGGTGTCTCTCTCAGCACGGTGTTCAGTGTTGATTTGGGATCGTTGATGTGTTTGATCTCTGATGTCTGGTGTCCTCTCTCTCAGCACGGTGTTCAGTGTTGATTTGGGATCGTTGATGTGTTTGATCTCTGATGTCTGGTGTCCCTCTCTCTCAGCACGGTGTTCAGTGTTGATTTGGGATCGTTGATGTGTTTGATCTCTGATGTGTTTGATCTCTGATGTCTGGATGTCTGGTGTCCTCTCTCTCAGCACGGTGTTCAGTGTTGATTTGGGATACGTTGATGTGTTTGATCTCTGATGTCTGGTGTCCTCTCTCTCAGCACGGTGTTCAGTGTTGATTTGGGATCGTTGATGTGTTTGATCTCTGATGTCTGGTGTCCACTCTCTCTCAGCACGGTGTTCAGTGTTGATTTGGGATCGTTGATGTGTTTGATCTCTGATGTCTGGTGTCCTCTCTCTCAGCACGGTGTTCAGTGTTGATGATTTGGGATCGTTGATCGTGTTTGTTTGATCTCTGATGTCTGGTGTCCTCTCTCTCTCAGCACGGTGTTCAGTGATGATTTGGGATCGTTGATGTGTTTGATCTCTGATGTCTCAGTGTTGATTTGGGATCGTTGATGTGTTTGATCTCTGATGTCTGGTGTCCACTCTCTCTCAGCACGGTGTTCAGTGATGATTTGGGATACGTTGATGTGTTTGATCTCTGATGTCTGGTGTCCTCTCTCTCTCAGCACGGTGTTCAGTGTTGATTTGGGATCGTTGATGTGTTTGATCTCTGATGTCTGGTGTCCACTCTCTCTCAGCACGGTGTTCAGTGATGATTTGGGATCGTTGATGTGTTTGATGTGTTTGATCAGCACGGTGTTCAGTGTTGATTTGGGTCGTTGATGTGTTTGATCCTGATGTCTGGTGTCTCTCTCTCAGCACGGTGTTCAGTGATGATTTGGGATCGTTGATGTGTTTGATCTCTGATGTCTGGTGTCCACTCTCTCTCAGCACGGTGTTCAGTGATGATTTGGGACGTTGATGTGTTTGGTGTGTTTGATCTCTGATGTCTGTGTGTCTCTCTCTCTCAGCACGGTGTTCAGTGTTGATTGATGTGTTTGATCTCTGATGTCTGGTGTCCTGATGTCTCTCTGCACGGTGTTCAGTGTTGATTTGGGATCGTTGATGTGTTTGATCTCTGATGTCTGGTGTCCTCTCTCTCAGCACGGTGTTCAGTGATGATTTGGGATCGTTGATGTGTTTGATCTCTGATGTCTGGTGTCCTCTCTCTCTCAGCATGTCGGTGTTCAGTGTTCAGTGATGATTTGGGATCGTTGATGTGTTTGATCTCTGATGTCTGGTGTCCTCTCTCTCAGCACGGTGTTCAGTGTTGATTTGGGATACGTTGATGTGTTTGATCTCTGATGTCTGGTGTCCTCTCTCTCAGCACGGTGTTCAGTGTTGATTTGGGATGTTGATGTGTTTGATCTCTGATTTGGGATCACGGTGTTCAGTGATGATTTGGGATGATGTGTTTGATCTCTGATGTCTGGTGTCCACTCTCTCTCAGCACGGTGTTCAGTGTTGATTTGGGATACGTTGATGTGTTTGATCTCTGATGTCTGGTGTCCACTCTCTCTCAGCACGGTGTTCAGTGTTGATTTGGGATCGTTGATGTGTTTGATCTCTGATGTCTGGTGTCCTCTCTCTCAGCACGGTGTTCAGTGTTGATTTGGGATACGTTGATGTGTTTGATCTCTGATGTCTGGTGTCCACTCTCTCTCAGCACGGTGTTCAGTGTTGATTTGGGATCGTTGATGTGTTTGATCTCTGATGTCTGGTGTCCACTCTCTCAGCACGGTGTTCTCAGCATGTGTTTGTTCTGATGTGTGTGATTTCAGGGTGTTCAGTGATGATTTGGGATCGTTGTGTTTGATCTCTGATGTCTGGTGTCCTCTCTCTCTCAGCACGGTGTTCAGTGATGATTTGGGATCGTTGATGTGTTTGATCTCTGATGTCTGGTGTCTCTCTCAGCTCGGTGTTCAGTGTTGATTTGGGACGTTGATGTGTTTGTTCTGATGTGGTGTTGACGGTTTGGGATTTCGTTGATGTGTTTGATCTCTGATGTCTGGTGTCCCTCTCTCTCAGCACGGTGTTCAGTGATGATTTTGATGGATCTGATGTCTGGTGTCCACTCTCTCTCAGCACGGTGTTCAGTGATGATTTGGGATGTCTGATGTGTCCTGATGTCGTTGATGTGTTTGTCCTCTCTCAGCACGGTGTTCAGTGTTGATTTGGGATCGTTGATGTTTGATCTCTGATGTCTGGTGTCCTCTCTCTCAGCACGGTGTTCAGTGTTGATTTGGGATCGTTGATGTGTTTGATCTCTGATGTCTGGTGTCCCTCTCTCTCTCAGCACGGTGTTCAGTGTTGATTTGGGATCGTTGATGTGTTTGATTTGATCGGTGTTCAGTGATGATTTGTCTGGTTTGTCCTGATGGGTCTGATGTGTTTGATCTCTGATGTCTGGTGTCTCTCAGCACGGTGTTCAGTGATGATTTGGGATACGTTGATGTGTTTGATCTCTGATGTCTGGTGTCCTC
>CM072682.1:33827119-33849038 GCA_036884735.1 Huso huso
CTGTGACCCCCTGTGCCCCCCGTGACCCCCCGTGACCCCCTGTGACCCCGCTGCTGTGTGTTCTCAGGATCCTTCCTGCTGATCTACCTGAATGAGTTCCAGAGCGCAGTGGCAGCGTACTCCTTCCAGGCCAGCAGCCAGGCGCTGAGCCGGGGCTGGATAGAGGCTCTCAGCAACGCACAGGTCAGCAATACCACACTGTAGCAGAGAAGAGAGACTGACAAATACTGTTTAATGCAACAGCAAGGATACCAAGAAAGACTTTATAATGCAACAGCGAGGCTTTCAAGAAAGACTTTATAATGCAACAGCGAGGCTTTCAAGAAAGACTTTATAATGCAACAGCGAGGCTTTCAAGAAAGACTTTATAATGCAACAGCGAGGCTTTCAAGAAAGACTTTATAATGCAACAGTGAGGCTACCAAGAAAGACTTTATAATGCAACAGCGAGGCTTTCAAGAAAGACTATAATGCAACAGCGAGGCTTTCAAGAAAGACTTTATAATGCAACAGCAAGGCTATCAAGAAAGACTTTATAATGCAACAGCGAGGCTACCAAGAAAGACTTTATAATGCAAAAGACTTTCAAGAAAGATTTATAATGCAACAGCGAGGCTACCAAGAAAGACTTTATAATGCAACAGCGAGGCTACCAAGAAAGACTTTATAATGCAACAGCGAGGCTACCAAGAAAGACTTTATAATGCAACAGCGAGGCTACCAAGAAAGACTTTATAATGCAACAGCGAGGCTACCAAGAAAGACTTTATAATGCAACAGACTTTCAAGAAAGACTATAATGCAACAGCGAGGCTTTCAAGAAAGACTATAATGCAACAGCGAGGCTTTCAAGAAAGACTTTATAATGCAACAGTGAGGCTACCAAGAAAGACTTTATAATGCAACAGCGAGGCTTTCAAGAAAGAGGCTACCAAGAAAGACTTTATAATGCAACAGCGAGGCTTTCAAGAAAGACTTTATAATGCAACAGCGAGGCTACCAAGAAAGACTTTATAATGCAACAGCGAGGCTACCAAGAAAGACTTTATAATGCAACAGCGAGGCTACCAAGAAAGACTTTATAATGCAACAGCGAGGCTTTCAAGAAAGACTATAATGCAACAGCGAGGCTTTCAAGAAAGACTATAATGCAACAGCGAGGCTACCAAGAAAGACTTTATAATGCAACAGCGAGGCTTTCAAGAAAGACTTTATAATGCAACAGCGAGGCTACCAAGAAAGACTTTATAATGCAACAGCGAGGCTACCAAGAAAGACTTTATAATGCAACAGCGAGGCTACCAAGAAAGACTTTATAATGCAACAGTGAGGCTACCAAGAAAGACTTTATAATGCAACAGCGAGGCTACCAAGAAAGACTTTATAATGCAACAGCGAGGCTACCAAGAAAGACTTTATAATGCAACAGCGAGGCTACCAAGAAAGACTTTATAATGCAACAGCGAGGCTACCAAGAAAGACTTTATAATGCAACAGCGAGGCTTTCAAGAAAGACTTTATAATGCAACAGCGAGGCTACCAAGAAAGACTTTATAATGCAGGCTATCAAGAAAGACTTTATAATGCAACAGCGAGGCTATCAAGAAAGACTTTATAATGCAACAGCGAGGCTATCAAGAAAGACTTTATAATGCAACAGCGAGGCTATCAAGAAAGACTTTATAATGCAACAGCGAGGCTATCAAGAAAGACTTTATAATGCAACAGCGAGGCTTTCAAGAAAGACTTTATAATGCAACAGCGAGGCTTTCAAGAAAGACTTTATAATGCAACAGCGAGGCTACCAAGAAAGACTTTATAATGCAACAGCGAGGCTATCAAGAAAGACTATAATGCAACAGCGAGGCTTTCAAGAAAGACTTTATAATGCAACAGCGAGGCTTTCAAGAAAGACTGTTTAACCTAAATATTTGTCATTTCATTTTCTTTTAGCGCTTTTAAATAGATCCTCTCTGTGTGTCAGCAATGCTGCATATCTCTACAGATTCAGAAAAAAAAAGTTTCCGTGTGATGGTGACGTGTTTTCTCCGTGTTGTGACGTGTTTTCCCGCGTGTTTGCAGACCCTGCTGGAGCGGCTGCGTGTTGAGGAGGTGCAGAGGGGGGAGGAGGAGGAGGGGAAGGGAGAGGACCCCGAGAGCGGGGTCTCCACAGCCAGCTCCCCCAGTCCGCCGCGCAGGAACCAGCAGGACTCCCAGCACAGGTGAACACAGCATGCAAACAACAAGGTCACACACGTACACAATATTCATTGTGATACTCCCATCATTTATATGATATTACACAAGCCCTGCCCAGGGGCGGAGATAAGACTCCCATGAGACACTCCTGAGCTTGTTTCCTATACACTGCCTAACCAAGCTCTCAAATGAAAGGGCAACTATTGAGAGACTTCATGATTATGGATTGTTTGGGGAATATGAATGCTGGCTGTATCAGTTGAAACGGTCCCCCGAAATCTCACAAAGCTATTACAAGAATATTAGACACTCTACACGCAACCTATTATAAAGACACCAGTCTAACCCCCCTCCTACTCTCTCTCTCTCTCAGCTCGACGGAGACGATCCTGGTGGATGTGCGGGACGCGAGCAGTGAGGCTTTATCATCGTCCCCCGAATCGGAGCGGAGGGGTCCCTTCAGCTCCCCTTCCGAGGGGGAGACGGCGTCGCTGAGCACCAACTCCATCTCCTCCGAGACCCCCACACTCGCACACAGCCCCTCGCAGGAGGTGGAGGAGGAGGGGGAGAGCAGCCCGGCCACGCAGGGGTCCAGACCAGCCAGTCGGAGTCTCTCCGTTCCCACTACCAGCTGCCTCCGCTCGCCCTCCATCGACAGCGCCTACGGGACCCTCTCCCCCGCCTCTCTGATGAGGGGGAGAGAGGAGGAAGGAGAGACCGAAGAGGAGGAGGAGGGGGAGAGCAGGGCCTCCAATCGCCCCCAGAAAGTCAGACCCTCCTCTTCCTCTTCGTCGACGTCTTCCTCCTCCTCCACCCGCCTCTGCCGCCAGCCCCCGGTCCAGCCTCGAACCCTGTGTCAGCGGCCCGGCCCCCTGCAGTCCAAATCGGAGGCCAACCTGCTGGAGCTGGCATCCCGAAACAGACTGCAGCAGAGCGGAGGAGGAGGGGGAGGGGGAGGGGGAGGGGGAGGGATGGAAGAAGGAAGCGTCCTGAGCAAGAGTCTGTCCCAGCTGTGCCAAACTGAAACGCGAACGCAGCCTGTTTTCTATCAGGCGGAGGAGGAGGAGGAGGAGGAGGAAGGGGGTCGGTGTAAGCACTGTGGCAGGACCAGCAGGGTGGCAGACACCCTAAAACGGGAGCAGAGGGGAGGTAAAGCTCTGGGCAGCAGCTGTAGCAACAGCAGCAGCGGCTCGGAGCTCTCGGAGGGAGAGGCCGGGGAAACAGCGCACCACGCAGCCCGACAGGAGCAGTGCAGCTGCCTTTGCACACGGGGTGATGTCACAGCCCCCAGCCCCACCCTCAGCCCACACAGCCAATCCCTGAGCGAGCACGCTGGCGGCGGTGTTGCCGTGGAGACCGGAGTGGCCCAGCAGACCCAGCACAAGAAGCTGACCCTGGCCCAGCTGTACAGGATCCGGACCTCGCTGGTTCTGAACTCCACGCTCACAGCCTCGTACGTACAGTCCAGTGCAGTAACCCACAGCCTCAGATAGATAAGAGATGGTCTGATGTCTTAATGTTTTTATATCCTAGAGGGATTACTGCTGTCAGCCTGCATTTCATTGTGATGTGTTTAGCCGTCTGTCTGCAGTTTTGTTCTAATTCCATGCATGTGAAATGTTCAGGGCAGTACCTGTAAACTTCACAGTCGATCGGGAGTGCAGCTCATCGGCTAACGTTTCTTTCTCCTTCCCTCGCTCTCCGCAGGGAGGTGTAGCTTCGGGCGCTTCGGGGTCCGGCTGGGAAGCTGCTCCAGGGAACGCCGAGCGATCCTGCCGCGTCTCCGAGGCTTCAAGAGGAACTCGAGTGGAGGGAGACGCAGTTTGCAGTGGGACTTGTTCAGCGACACAAATGCACTCAAATGGGGGAGGAAAATTTACCCTGCCCCCCCTTTTTTCCTTTTAATACCAAAAATACTTTGTATGTGTGTGTGTGAGGCACAGCCATGACTTTATTATTATTATTATTATAACAACAGTAACAGTAACACCTGTGTGAGGGGATACAAAAACATGAAAGAGAGAAAGAAAGAGAGAGAGAAAGAGAAAGAAAGAGAGAAAGAAAGAAGGAATGAAATACAAAAACAGCTCTGAAAGTTTCAGATGCTGAAAAAAAATCGAAGGAAACTTGAACTTTGACCTCTCTGATTTGGGCCTGCCTTTCGAGATCAGGCCGCTGTGGTAATCTGAGGACAGACAGAGAAGAGACGGACGGACTAAGGGAGAGAAGGAGAGTGAAAATCACACTTCACCAGCAGCAGGTTCTTGCTTTCAAACTAACCACTGCAGGACTTTGTGTTTAAATGTAATTGCACTGTGGAAGCAAACGGAAAACAGCAGAACTGCATCGTTTGAATTTCCTGCCGTTGAAAAGAGAGAAATGTTTGAGCACGCTTAGAAAAAAAGAAAAATTCTGGGTATCAATTAGCAGCAAAAAAAAATAAAAATAACGCACTCCCTTTGTTTACAAAGCTTTGTTCTTGGGACTCGAAGGTCCCTGGCTGGCGATAATCACGCAATCATACGATGTGCAGTTAAGAGGCATGGCTGAAACATTTGTCTAATTGTAGCATCCAGCTCGGTTTCTAATGCTACGGGTTTGGCTGCCAGGACTCGGGTATTGTATTCTTTAGAAATGATGCCACCCCCTCCACGCAGGAACTGATTCTTTCCAGAAAACTAAAATGAAAAACTGTCCTTCCAAACTAATCTGACCTCCTGTGGGACACCAGGTCTGTTTCTGGAGTCAGGGCTCCATCAGCGAGCATCTGAATACTAAAGTTAAACACCAGCTAGTGATCTGCCACCTGGCATCAAATTCCTTTGGTTTGCGTGCCTACGACAGCCCGCTCCGCCTCGGACAAGCGTTTCGCATCACCTACAGTTGTAGGATTGAGACAATCTTTTATTTTATTTAACACATTTGATAAACCACTCAGGGTGACTGCAAGCAATCAATGAAAGACATTTTAATCTGGAGCTTCCTGCAGAGGGAGGGAGGTGCAGCCCCTGGAACAGCTCCCACACTGGCAATGGAAACACAGTTTCATTGTCTACTGAACACAGAAGAGATTATTATGAACTCACAAAAAAGCCTTTTCTTTTATTAATATACTTTTTGGTATTATGTTGCCTAAAAGCTAATAGTTTCATTCATGTCTTAACAATTTAATTAAAGTGTCGTATTTATTAAACTCATTTTGTTTATTTTATAAAAAGAATATTGTGTTTATATTCTATAATTTTCAGTGCATTTCCCTTATGCCACATCATGTTCTTCTTCGTGAGCAATGGTTTCTGCCTTGCTCCTCTGCCATGAATCCCATTTTTGCCCAGTGTCTTTCTGATGGTGGAGTCATGAACACTGACCTTAGCCGAGGCGAGAGAGGCCTGCAGGTCCCTGGATGTTGTTCTAGGGTTCTTTATGACTTCCTGGATGATTTTACGCCTTGCTCTTGGAGAGATTTTGGCAGGACGGCCACTCCTGGGAAGATTCACTACTGTCCCAAATTTTCTCCATTTGGACAGTATGGCTCTGACTGTGGTTCTGTGGAGCCCCAGAGCCTTAGAAATGGCTTTGTAACTTTTTTCCAGAATTTCTTGATGAATTTCTTTTGTTCGTGGCATGATGTGCCTCTAGAACCTGTGTGCTGACAACTTCACTCTGATGGTAAGGGACAAAGTTAGTCAGATTTATATTGGGCAGGGCTGACCCACAGTAAAAGACTTCAAGTTTGTCATTGAATTAATTACGTTTCAAAACAGAATACACGTTTTAGGATAAAATACAAAATCATAGCAGGACTTGCAGTCCTATAATAAATGATTAAAAAACGTGAACAACTTTACTCAAAAATCCTCACACCTGGTTTTGAAACTCATCCCCACGGCGTTTCTTTCGTTCTGTGGTGCGGCTGTGCTGGCGCTCTGCTGCCACCTGCAGGATTGAAGCTGTACCTACACCACAGCAGAGAAGTTTAAACATACTGGGAGGTTTGGGTGTGGCGGTCAGGGTCCCGATAGTGATCTGTACCTGTGATAGACGGGCTCAGCTGAGTCCAAGTCACACACACACACAGCATGGTAAAGCACAAGACACGTTTATTAAATAAGATTTTACATGCATCTGTGGTGTGCAGGGAGTGTCTTGCTGTTATAAGGAGATGCATGTCGTGCAGTTTGAGGGGCGAGGCTGTTCAGAGTGATTTCTGTTATAATAACAGACACTCTCACACAAGACGCACTCACTTCAATTAGAATGTTCCTGTTAGTCACAAAGTGATGATTGCACCCAGTACCTGCTATTAAACATTATTATAATTGTTTAATTGTGGTTCCGTGTTCTATGCACGAGAAGTCATGTGTACACAGGACAAGACGGACTGGAAAGTCTTACAAACCCGTAGCGGTAATGGATTGATTACTCATAGGTGATTGAGAATAGTATTCACTGTCCTTTTTCTAACCCAAGCCTATCCCACGAGAGTTTGCTAGACAATGGAACAGCTCTGCTGAGAAAGTGCAGCTTACCTGCGTGACAGCTTTTTATTTTAAACATCCTCTACTGTGTGTGCGCGCTTGTATATTTGAGAGTTTGTGTGTCTATGAAAGTTTTGTATGTCTCTGTTATGTGTGTTGTATGTTTGTGGGTCTGTGTCATGTGTGTGTCTATGTTTGAAGGTGGGTGTGTCTGTATTGTGTGTGTATGCATGTTTCAGAGTTTGCACTGTCAGTGTGCGTGTGTGTGTATGCATGTTTCAGAGTTTACACTGCGTGTTGTGTGTGCAAGGAGGCTTGGCGCTCCAGTGGTTAAAGAAAGGGGCTTGATACCAGAAGGATCCCAGTTCAATCCCAGCTCAGCCACTGACTCCCCGTGTGTGACCCTGAGACAGTAACTTCACCTCCTTGTGCTCCGTCCTTCGGATGAGACGTAAAACAAACGAGGTCCTGTTGGAAGCGCCTCTGCAGCAGCAGTTGTGATGCACAGCTCACCCCCGAGTCTCTGCAAGTCGCTTTGGATAAATGAATCATAAATACAGCATTGTGTTACAAGTGCTTGTAAGAGGTGAGAAAGTGGCTGGTTTCGGATTGCTTTTAGTAATTTACATCAACGGAAAGGGAGCTTACCGCCAGGCTCTGGACACTTCTCATCGAATGGGACACACACACCTTCTCACAAGAAAGGATTACCGGAAACCACAATGAAAAACACAACATTTGAATCCCGACAATGAAGAGAAACACACCCAGGCTGAGCTAGCAGCAGGGAGTGCAGGCAGGGTTTGCATGATTTAAATAACCCAGCGTCTAAACTGAATGGGACTGGAAACACACACAGACACGCAGCTAGACAGACAGACACACAGACTGATAGACAGACTAGACAGACAGACACTGATACACAGACTAGACAGACAGACACACAGCTACAGACAGACAGACACACAGACTGATACACACAGCTAGACAGACACACAGACTGATACACACAGCTAGACAGACAGACAGACTGATACAGAGCTAGACAGACACACAGATACACACAGCTAGACAGACACACAGCTAGACAGACAGACACACAGACTGATACACACAGCTAGACAGACAGACACACAGACTGATACACACAGCTAGACAGACAGACACACAGACTGATACACACAGCTAGACAGACAGACAGACTGATACACACAGCTAGACAGACAGACACACAGACTGATACAGCTAGACAGACAGACAGACAGACTGATACACACAGCTAGACAGAGACACAGATACACACACAGCTAGACAGACACAGATACACACAGCAGACACAGACACAGACTGATACACACAGCTAGACAGACAGACACACAGACTGATACACACAGCTAGACAGACAGAGATACACACACTAGACAGAGACACACAGACTGATACACAGCTAGACAGAGACACACAGACTGATACACACAGCTAGACAGAGACACACAGACTGATACACACAGCTAGACAGACAGACACACAGACTGATACACACAGCTAGACACACAGACAGACAGACAGACAGACTGACACACAGCTAGACAGACTGACACAGACTGATACACACAGCTAGACAGACAGACAGACACACAGACTGATACACACAGCTAGACAGACAGACACACAGCTAGACAGACACACAGACTGATACACACAGCTAGACAGACACACAGACTGATACACACAGCTAGACAGACAGACACACAGACTGATACACACAGCTAGACAGACAGAGACACAGACTGATACACACAGCTAGACAGACAGACACACAGCTAGACAGACAGACACACAGACTGATACACACAGCTAGACAGACAGAGACACAGACTGATACACACAGCTAGACAGACAGACACACAGACTGATACACACAGCTAGACAGACAGACACACAGACTGATACACACAGCTAGACAGAGACACACAGACTGATACACACAGCTAGACAGAGACAGACAGACTGAGACAGACAGACACACAGAGATACACACAGCTAGACACAGACAGACAGACAGACAGACAGACACACAGACTGATACACACAGCTAGACAGACAGACACACAGACTGATACACACAGCTAGACAGACAGACACACAGACTGATACACACAGCTAGACAGACAGACACACAGACTGATACACACAGCTAGACAGACAGACACACAGACTGATACACACAGCTAGACAGACAGACACACAGACTGATACACACAGCTAGACAGACAGACTGATACACACAGCTAGACAGACAGACAGACACACAGACTGATACACACAGCTAGACAGACAGACAGACACACACAGCTAGACAGACAGACACACAGACTGATACACACAGCTAGACAGAGACACACAGACTGATACACACAGCTAGACAGACAGACACACAGACTGATACACACAGCTAGACAGAGACACACAGCTAGACAGACAGACACAGACTGACACAGCAGACAGACAGACACACAGACTGATACACACAGCTAGACAGACACACACAGACTGATACACAGCTAGACAGACAGACACACACACTGAGACACACAGACAGACACACAGACTGATACACACAGCTAGACAGACAGACACACAGACTGATACACACAGCTAGACAGACAGACACACAGACTGATACACACAGCTAGACAGACAGACACACAGACTGATACACATACACACAGCTAGACGATAAGACAGACACACAGCTAGACAGACAGACACAGACTGATACACACAGCTAGACAGACACACAGACTGATACACAGACTAGACAGAGACACACAGCTAGACAGACAGACACACAGACTGATACACACAGCTAGACAGACACACAGACAGACACAGCTAGACAGATACACAGACTGATACACACAGCTAGACAGACACAGACTGATACACACACTAGACAGACAGACACAGACTGATACACACAGCTAGACAGACAGACACACAGACTGATACACACAGCTAGACAGACAGACACACAGACTGATACACAGCTAGACAGACACACAGACTGATACACACAGCTAGACAGACAGACACACAGACTGATACACACAGCTAGACAGACAGACACACAGACTGATACACACAGCTAGACAGAGACACACAGACTGATACACAGCGAGACAGAGACACACAGACAGACAGACACACAGACTGATACACACAGCTAGACAGACAGAGAGACAGACAGACACACAGACTGATACACACAGCTAGACAGAGACACACAGACTGATACACACAGCTAGACAGAGACACACAGACTGATACACACAGCTAGACAGAGACACACAGACTGATACACACAGCTAGACAGACAGACACACAGACTGATACACACAGCTAGACAGACACACAGACAGATACACACTAGACAGAGACACACAGACTGATACACACAGCTAGACAGACAGACACACAGACTGATACACACAGCTAGACAGACACACAGACTGATACACACAGCTAGACAGACACACAGACTGATACACACAGCTAGACAGACAGACACACAGACTGATACACACAGCTAGACAGACACACAGACTGATACACACAGCTAGACAGAGACACACAGACTGATACACACAGCTAGACAGACAGACACACAGACTGATACACACAGCTAGACAGACAGACACACAGACTGATACACACAGCTAGACAGACAGACACACAGACTGATACACACAGCTAGACAGACAGACACACAGACTGATACACACAGCTAGACAGACAGACACACAGACTGATACACACAGACAGACAGACACAGACAGATACACACAGCTAGACAGAGACACACAGACTGATACACACAGCCAGACAGACAGAGACACACAGACTGATACACACAGCTAGACAGACAGACACACAGACTGATACACACAGCTAGACAGACACACAGACTGATACACACAGCTAGACAGACAGACACACAGACTGATACACACAGCTAGACAGACAGACACACACTAGACAGACACAGACTGATACACAGAGACAGAGCTAGACAGACAGACAGACAGACAGACTGATACACACAGCTAGACAGACAGACACACAGACTGATAGACAGCTAGACAGACACACAGACTGATACACACAGCTAGACAGACAGACGATACACAGACTAGACAGACACACACAGCTAGACAGACAGACACACAGACTGATACACACAGCTAGACAGACAGACAGAGACTGACACACAGACAGACAGACACACAGACTGATACACACAGCTAGACAGACAGACACACAGACTGATACACAGCTAGACAGACAGACACACAGACTGATACACACAGCTAGACAGACAGACACACAGACTGATACAGCTAGACAGACACTAGACAGACACACAGACTGATACACACAGCTAGACAGAGACACACAGACTGATACACACAGCTAGACAGACAGACACACAGACTGATACACACAGCTAGACACACAGACTGATACACACAGCTAGACAGACAGACACACACTGATACACACAGCTAGACAGAGACACACAGACTGATACACACAGCTAGACAGACAGACTGACACACAGCTAGACAGAGACACACAGACTGATACACACAGCTAGACAGACAGACACACAGACTGATACACACTAGAGACAGACAGACAGAGACTGATACACACAGCTGACAGACAGACACAGACTGATACACACAGCTAGACAGACAGACACAGACTGATACACACAGCTAGACAGACAGACACACAGACTGATACACACAGCTAGACAGACAGACAGACCGATACACACAGACAGACAGACACAGACACACAGCTAGACAGACAGACACACAGACTGATACACACAGCTAGACAGACAGACACACAGACTGATACACAGCTAGACAGACAGACACACAGACTGATACACACAGCAGACAGACAGACAGACACACACAGACTGATACACACAGCTAGACAGAGACACACAGACTGATACACACAGCTAGACAGACAGACACACAGACTGATACACACAGAGACAGACAGACACACAGACTAGACAGAGACACAGACTGATACACACACAGACAGACACACAGACTGATACACACAGCTAGACAGACAGACACACAGACTGATACACACAGCTAGACAGAGACACACAGACTGATACACACAGCTAGACAGACAGACACACAGACTGATACACACAGCTAGACAGACAGACACACAGACTGATACACACAGCTAGACAGACAGACACACAGACTGATACACACAGCTAGACAGACAGACACACAGACTGATACACACAGCTAGACAGACACACAGACTGATACACACAGCTAGACAGACAGACACACAGACTGATACACACAGCTAGACAGACAGACACACAGACTGATACACACAGACTGAGACACACAGCTAGACAGACAGACACACAGACTGATACACACAGCTAGACAGACAGACACACAGACTGAGACACACAGCTAGACAGACAGACACACAGACTGATACACACAGCTAGAGACAGACAGACACACAGACTGATACACACAGCTAGACAGACAGACACACAGACTGATACACACAGCTAGACAGACACACAGACTGATACACACAGCTAGACACACAGACAGAGCTACACACAGACAGAGAGACACACAGACTGATACACACAGCTAGACAGACAGACACACAGACTGATACACACAGCTAGACAGACAGACACACAGACTGATACACACAGCTAGACGAGACACAGACAGACAGACACAGACAGACACAGCTAGACAGACACACACAGACTGATACACACAGACAGACAGACACACAGACTGATACACACAGCTAGACAGAGACACACAGACTGATACACACAGACAGACACACAGACTGATAGACACACAGACAGACAGACACACAGACTGATACAGACAGACAGACACACAGACTGATACACACAGCTAGACAGACAGACACACAGACTGATACACACAGCTAGACAGACAGACAGACACACAGACTGAGACACACAGCTGATACACACAGACAGACACACAGACTGATACACACACACAGACAGACAGACACACAGACAGACACACACAGACAGACAGACAGACACACAGACTGATACACACAGCTAGACAGACAGACACACAGACTGATACACACAGCTAGACAGACAGACACACAGACTGATACACACAGCTAGACAGACAGACACACAGACTGATACACACAGCTAGACAGACAGACACACAGACTGATACACACAGCTAGACAGACAGACACAGAGACAGACACACAGCTAGACAGACAGACACACAGACTGATACACACAGCTAGACAGACAGACACACAGACACACAGACTGATACACACAGCTAGACAGACACAGACTGATACACACAGCTGACAGACAGACACACAGACTGATACACACACAGACAGACACACAGACTGATACACACAGCTAGACAGACACACAGACTGATACACAGCTAGACAGACAGACACACAGACTGATACACACAGCTAGACAGACAGACAGACTGATACACACAGCTAGACAGACAGACACACAGACTGATACACAGACAGACACAGACTGATACACACAGCTAGACAGACAGACAGACACACAGACTGATACACACAGCTAGACAGACAGACACACAGACTGATACACACAGCTAGACAGACAGACACACAGACAGATACACACAGCTAGACAGACACACAGACTGATACACAGCTAGACAGAGACACACAGACTACACACAGCCAGACAGAGAGACACAGACTGATACACACAGCTAGACAGACAGACACACAGACTGATACACACAGCTAGACAGAGACACACAGACAGATACACAGACAGACAGAGACACACAGACAGATACACACAGCTAGACAGACAGAGACACAGACTGATACACACAGACAGACAGACACACAGACTGATACACACAGCTAGACAGACAGACACACAGACTGATACACACAGCTAGACAGACAGACACACAGACTGATACACACAGCTAGACAGAGACACACAGACTGATACACACAGCTAGACAGACACACAGACTGATACACACAGACAGACAGACACACAGACTGATACACACAGCTAGACAGACAGACACACAGACTGATACACACAGCTAGACAGAGACACACAGACTGATACACACAGCTAGACAGACAGACACACAGACTGATACACACAGCAGATAGAGACAGACAGACACAGCTAGACAGATACACACAGCTAGACAGACAGACACAGACTGACTGATACACACACAGACAGACAGACACACAGACTGATACACACACAGACAGACAGACACACAGACCCACACACACAGCCAGACAGACACACACACAGACTGATACACACAGACAGACAGACAGACACACAGACTGATACACACAGCTAGACAGACAGACACACAGACTGATACACACAGCTAGACAGACACACAGACTGATACACAGACAGACAGACACAGACTGATACACACAGAGCACAGCTAGACAGACACACAGAGATACACACAGACAGACAGACACACAGACTGATACAGACAGACAGACAGACAGACACAGACTGATACACACAGCTAGACAGAGACACACAGACTGATACACACAGCAGACAGAGACACACAGACTGATACACACAGCTAGACAGAGAGAGACACACACAGACTGATACACACAGCTAGACAGAGACACACAGACTGATACACACAGCTAGACAGACAGACACACAGACTGATACACACAGCTAGACAGACACACAGACTGATACACACAGCTAGACAGACAGACACACAGCTAGACAGACAGAGACACAGACTGATACACACAGCTAGACAGACACACAGACTGAGACACACAGCTAGACAGACAGAGGCACAGTGAGACAGATTGATACACATGTAGCTATAGTTAGATAAATAGGTAGACAGACAGATACACCAACACAGAAAGATAGACAAACACAGGTAGATATGGGTAGATACGTGGCTACAGACACATCGCTAGACAGACGGACAGCTAGAGACAGAGAGAGAGAGTTAACAGACAGACAAATCAACAGGTAGCTAGTATAAGAGGTGCACAGATATAGATGAACAGGCACACAGATAGATATTTGAGCCGTACACAATGAAAGGCCCTCATTTCCCTAGAAGGCGCTGGTGTTTTCTCAGGATCCTGCCCGCACTCTCCAGCCGCACATTTGACTAGCCATATCCTCGGAGCCGGCAGCGTTAGGCAAATGCTTTTACACAGGGGTGGAAACACCGGGGAGGGACCAGCCTTCGAGAGTCCATTTGAAACAATAACCAGACTGCAGACCTTCTGCAGACCACACAAGCAGACTCTTCTAGCAGCACAACGGTTCTGTTCTAGAGAGAGAGAGAGAGAGAGAGAGAGAGAGAGAGAGAGAGAGAGCTCTACTGGGACAATAATACTGCTTTGGGTTGCTGGTCGCTTTCATTTTATTTGTATTTGTGTATTTATTTATTTTGCGAGATCCTGGGGGTATTTTCTGCAGATTCCTCGGCTGATTCCTGGATTGTTGGAGGAGGCTTCTGTCCGTCTGCGTGTCAGTCAGTGCCGAGGATGAGGTTTAGTTTCGGGTTGGGCGTCCTGTCCTGTGTGCTGGCCACTGCCTGTGTGCTGGAGGCCTCCGGGGGGGGGAGCGGCAGGATCACGGAACGGCTTTTCAATGCCCCCGGGGATTACATTCTGGGAGGCTTGTTCCCCATCCACACCACGGACATGGACCTGAGCAAGCGACTGGAGCCGGGCACGGTCACCTGTGAAAGGTAAAGCCAGGTCAATATAAGGGTTGTGTTAAACTTATATGTGGATGCGCCCAGTGTGGCTGTTCCTCAGGGTCAGGGCAGGTGTTTATAAAAACCAGCGTGTCGTGCGATTGAATAGCGATAAGATTTATTTATTTATTTATAAGAGTCTCCCACAGTAACAGCACAGCAAAGCGTAATACAGCACAGTGAAGCATTGTAAAGCACAGAGAGGTCTGGTAAAGCACAGGGAAGCATTGTAAAGCACAGAGAGGTGTGGTAAAGCATAGGGAAGCATTGTAAAGCACAGAGAGGTGTGGTAAAAGCATAGGAAGCATTGTAAAGCACAGAGAGGTCTGGTAAAGCATAGGGAAGCATTGTAAAAGCACAGAGAGGTCTGGTAAAGCACAGAGAAGCATTGTAAAAGCACAGAGAGGTCTGGTAAAGCATAGGAAGCATTGTGTAAAAGCACAGAGAGGTCTGGTAAAGCATAGGGAAGCATTGTAAAGCACAGAGAGGTCTGGTAAAGCATAGGGAAGCATTGTAAAGCACAGAGAGGTCTGGTAAAGCACAGAGAAGCATTGTAAAGCACAGAGAGGTCTGGTAAAGCACAGGGAAGCATTGTAAAGCGCAGAGAGGTCTGGTAAAGCATAGGGAAGCATTGTAAAGCACAGAGAGGTCTGGTAAAGCATAGGAAGCATTGTAAAGCACAGAGAGGTCTGGTAAAGCATAGGAAGCATTGTAAAGATCCACAGAGAGGTCTGGTAAAGCATAAAGCACAGGAAGCATTTAAAGCACAGAGAGGTCTGGTAAAGCATAGGGAAGCATTGTAAAGCACAGAGAGGTGTGGTAAAGCATAGGGAAGCATTGTAAAAGCACAGAGAGGTCTGGTAAAAGCATAGGGAAGCATTGTAAAGCACAGAGAGGTCTGGTAAAGCACAGAGAAGCATTGTAAAAGCACAGAGAGGTCTGGTAAAGCATAGGAAGCATTGTAAAGCACAGAGAGGTCTGGTAAAGCATAGGAAGCATTGTAAAGCACAGAGAGGTCTGGTAAAGCATAGGGAAGCATTGTAAAGCACAGAGAGGTCTGGTAAAGCATAGGGAAGCATTGTAAAGCACAGAGAGGTCTGGTAAAGCACAGAGAAGCATTGTAAAGCACAGAGAGGTCTGGTAAAGCATAGGGAAGCATTGTAAAGCGCAGAGAGGTCTGGTAAAGCATAGGGAAGCATTGTAAAGCACAGATAGGTCTGGTAAAGCATAGGGAAACATTGTAAAGCACAGAGAGGTGTGGTACAGCATAGGGAGGCATTGTAATACCAAATACCAAGGTACATTGTTATAAGGGAAACTGAAGACTAGGGAGGATGGAAAAAAGACTCATAGCATTAAAAAGAGAGGGTATTGTGATTACTCTGGTTTGTAATGTCATTCCCCCCTCCTAGAGAGGTCTCCTCCTAGGAAACATTGTCCTCTCTCTCTCTCCTCTCTGGTACAGCTCCTAGGAGGCCTCTCCTCCTCTCCAAATCCCTCTCCTCCTATTGTCCTCTCTCTCCCCTCCTCTCTCTCCTCTCTCCTCTCCTCTCTCTCCTCTCCTCTCCCTCTCCTTCTCCTCCTCTCCTCTCTCTCCTCTCTCTCTTCCCTCTCCCTCTCTCTCCTCTCCCTCCTCTCTCTCTCCTCCTCCTCTCTCTCTCCTCTCCTCCCCCCTCTCCTCTCTCCTCTCCTCTCCTCTCTCTCCTCTCTCCTCTCCCCTCTCCTCTCCTCTCCTCTCCTCTCCTCTCTCCTCTCCCTCCCTCTCCTCCCTCTCTCTCTCTCTCTCTCTCTCCTCTCCCCTCTCCTCCCCCCTCCCCTCTCCCCTCAGGTTTAACTTCGTGCGGTTTGCCCGCTGGTGATGAAGTTCGCGGTGGGAGATCAATAACTCTCGGCACGCTGCTCCGGGCGCGGCGCTGGGCTACGGATATGCGACTGCGTGCATGCGGTCGTGGTGGTGATGGAGCCCGCCATGCTGTTCCTGGCGCGCGCTACTTGGGAGATCAGGTGCTGTGCAACTACAGCGGTACAGCACCTCGCGGCCGCCATCATCGGACCAGCCACCTCCTCCATGACAGCCACCATAGGGAAGCTCTTCAGCTTCCTGCTCATCCCACAGGTAAAGAAACGACACTGACACACACACACACACACACGATATCAAACCCTTCAGCTTCTTCCTAATTCCACAGCTAAAGAAGCAGTGACTCTTCTACAACTAGAGAGACGCTGAGATACCTAACGATAAATAATAATACCACTGCTATCAAATTAGCAGCCGTCCTCCCCCAGCACACACCAGATACCAATCTCTCACTTTCTAAACAAATCAATAAATCAATACCCCCCCCCCCCCACAGATCAGCTACGGAGCCACGAGCGATAAGTTCAGCGATAAGAAGCAGTTCCCCTCTTTCCTGCGGACGGTGCCCAGCGACAAGGACCAGGCCCTGGGCATGGTGGTCCTGGTGTCCGGGTTCCAGTGGAACTGGATAGCGGTGGTGGGCAGCGATGACGAGTAGTACGGGAAGCAGGGCTGAGGCAGTTCTTCTCAGCTGGCTCAGCAGGCCTCCCTGCGCGTGGCGGTTTGAGGGCTCATCCTCACAGGCCAGCCCCCCCTCGGAGAGCATCGGGGAGATCCTGGACAGGCTGCAGCAGGCACAGGTGGAGGTGGTGGTGCTGTTCTCATCCTCCACCCAGGCCAAGGCTTTCTTCATAGAGGTGAGTGAGGAGAGAGAGAGAGAGAGAGAGAGAGAGAGAGAGAGAGAGAGAGAGAGAGAGAGAGAGACTGCAGACTGATACACACACACACACACACACTCACTCACTCCCTCACACACACACACACGCTCACACTCCCTCACACACACACACACGCTCACACTCCCTCACACACACACACACACACACACTCCCTCACACACACTCACACCCTCACACACACACACGCTCACACTCCCACACACACACACACACACACACTCCCTCACACACACACACACTCCCTCACACACACACACACACACGCTCACAGACACACACAGACACACACACACACACTCACTCCCTCACACACACAGTTATTCCCCACTCACTCCCCTCCTGGTTGCAGGTGATCCGCAGGGCATGCGGAAGGTGGATTGGCAGCACTGCCTGGGTCCTGATGGAGGACGTCTCCTCTCTGCCTGGCATCGAGGCGGTGGGCACAGTGATCGGGTTCAGCTACCACAACCCCGAGGTGCGAGGCTTCGAGCAGTACACTAGAGACCTCTTCACGCAGCTGCAGAGCGAGCAGGAGCAGCAGAGGAGGAGGAGGCGGAGGAGAGGGGGAGACCCTCACCCCAGGACACGCCTATCCTACAGACCTGCCCTGCCTGCCTCAGCCTCACCCCCAAAACGCTTCCATGGTCACCCAGCCCCTGGTGAAGCAATAACGCTGCTCAGCACGACGCCGTCCGTACAGCGTGGCTCACACGCGCTGCACAGCATGCTGGGTGCGCACGGAGCGGTGCAGCAGGAACGTGACGTCACTCTACCCCTGGCAGGTAGGGGCTTCACACATCCCAATCACACTCACACGAGGGGGAAGTTAACACTGCTCCGGGGGACTGAACTGTCAGCCGATGGTTTGAAAGTCAAGCCTCGGTATTCCTGAAACTGTGCTAAGAGGATAACGGCATAAAAATTAAAAATTCAAAAGAATGTAATTAATATGCAAAAACAGACACAAAATAAATGAATTAATTAATTCTAAAAGCATTTTCTGGTCAAAGACTTCAAACCTTTATGAAAGTATCCCCACAGTAAAAACACAGCAAAGTGTAATACAGCACAGTGACAACATGGGCAAACATTGTAAAAAGCACAGAGAGGTCTGGTGAAGCATAGGGAAGCATTGTAAAGCACAGAGGGTCTGGTGAAGCATAGGAAGCATTGTAAACACAGGAGGTCCGGTAAAGCATAGGGAAGCATTGTAAAGCACAGAGAGGTCTGGTAAAGCAGTGGGAAGCATTGTAAAGCACAGAGAGGTCTGGTAAAGCATAGGGAAGCATTGTAAAAGAAGAGGGGTCTGGTAAAGCACAGGAAGCATTGTAAAGCACAGAGAGGTCTGGTAAAGCATAGGGAAGCATTGTAAAACACAGAGGTCTAAAGCATAGGGAAGCATTGTAAAGCACAGAGAGGTCTGGTAAACCATAGGGAAGCATTGTAAAACACAGAGAGGTCTGGTAAAGCATAGGAAGCATTGTAAAGAACAGAGAGGTCTGGTAAAGCACAGGGAAGCATTGTAAAGCACAGAGAGGTCTGGTAAAGCATAGGGAAGCATTGTAAAGCACAGAGAGGTCTGGTAAAGCTATAGGGAAGCATTGTAAAGCACAGAGAGGTCTGGTAAAGCATAGGGAAGCATTGTAAAGCACAGAGAGGTCTGGTAAAGCATAGGGAAGCATTGTAAAGCACAGAGAGGTCTGGTAAAGCATAGGGAAGCATTGTAAAGAACAGAGAGGTCTGGTAAAGCACAGGGAAGCATTGTAAAGCACAGAGAGGTCTGGTAAAGCATAGGGAAGCATTGTAAAGCACAGAGAGGTCTGGTAAAGCATAGGGAAGCATTGTAAAGCACAGAGAGGTGTGGTAGTTCCAGGGAAGCATTGTAAAGCACAGAGAGGTCTGGTAAAGCACAGGAAGCATTAAAGCACAGAGAGGTGTGGTAAAGCATAGGGAAGCATTGTAAAGCACAGAGAGGTCTGGTAAAGCATAGGGAAGCATTGTAAAGCACAGAGAGGTCTGGTAAAGCATAGGGAAGCATTGTAAAGCACAGAGAGGTCTGGTAAAGCATATTAAAAACATGGCAAACAATCATGTTAAAAACATTCATCCCTGCAGCTCCTGGAAGAGCTGAAGAAGGTCCAGTTCCAACTCAACAGCGAGGACTTAAAGTTCGATGAAAACGGGAACCCCAACATCGGCCAGGGGATCCTGACGTGGGTTTGGGGCGCGAAGACGGAATACAGGGAAATCGGAACCTACAGCAAAGGACAGCTCAGCATTGAGAAAGAGCAGATCACCTGGTACACAGAGAACAAGCAGGTAACTAAACACACAGGAATACACTGAGGGGAGAGGAGAGCCCAGCAGAGCTAAACACACAGGAATACACTGAGGGGAAAGGAGACGAGGTTTCAGGCCAGTGCCCGGCACACCAGGGCAGACTCAGGGACTGATACAGCACAGCTGCCTCGGACTGGGTCTCCAGCCGCTGTTCCTGAGAGAGAGGCTTTAGAAACACCCGCTGGTTTGAGTTTCCTGGTCAGCCTCTGCGGCCCGGCAGGGGTGCGAGAGGCCGGTCAGTCATGCACAGGTACCTGCGTTCTCTCCTTCAGGTGCCCGTGTCCCAGTGTTCCCAGGAGTGCCTGGACGGCCAGGTGCGCCGGGTCAAAGGGTTCCACTCCTGCTGCTTTGACTGCCTGGACTGCCAGCCCGGCACCTTCCAGAACCACACCGGTGAGTCACAGGCAACGCCTGCCATCCAGAACCACCTGGAGACTCCCCTGCTATAGACACTCTGATTGGGGCTGGAGACTCCCCTGCTATAGACACTCTGATTGGGGCTGGAGACTCCCCTGCTATAGACACTGATTGGGGCTCTCCAGGGACCAGGGCTGGAGACTCCCCTGCTATAGACACTCTGATTGGGGCCTCCAGGGGACCAGGGCTGAGACCCCTGCTATAGACACTCTGATTGGGGCTCTCCAGGGACCAGGGCTGGAGACTCCCCTGCTATAGACACTCTGATTGGGGCTCTCCAGGGACCAGGGCTGGAGACCCCCCCTGCTATAGACACTCTGCCCGTCCCTCTTACTCACATGCGTGTTTTCTTGCCCTCCTGTTGGTTTGCAGAGGATTTCCAGTGCACTCAGTGCCCCGCTGGCCTGTGGTCGACCAGCAGGAGCAGACACTGCCCCCAACCTTCACCTTCCTGGACTGGGGCTTACACGCCTCCCTCGGCCTGGCGTGGCTCAGCGCCCCTGCTGCTGTGGGTGTGCGTGGCCCTCCTTCCTCAGGCACTACCACACCCCCCCCTGCGGGCCTCCCTGGGGCCCCTGAGCCTGTTGGTCCTGCTGGGTCTGGCGCAGCTCCTGCAGCGTGGTTCTGTTCCTGGGCAGCCCCGTGATCTGGTGTGCCTCCCAGCAGCCCCTCCTCCCACTCAGCCCGACTCACGATCTCCGGGCTGCTCGCCATGTCCCTGCAGGTAGGGGGGAGCAGAGTGGGTAGAGATGTTTCGCATCACGATGCGGTGTGTCGTGATCGCCACGCTATATAGCCATGCTGCTGAGGCAGAATCATGAT
>CM072682.1:33849538-33892038 GCA_036884735.1 Huso huso
GCCCGCTCCGCCTCGGACAAGCGTTTCGCATCACCTACAGTTGTAGGATTGAGACAATCTTTTATTTTATTTAACACATTTGATAAACCACTCAGGGTGACTGCAAGCAATCAATGAAAGACATTTTAATCTGGAGCTTCCTGCAGAGGGAGGGAGGTGCAGCCCCTGGAACAGCTCCCACACTGGCAATGGAAACACAGTTTCATTGTCTACTGAACACAGAAGAGATTATTATGAACTCACAAAAAGCCTTTTCTTTTATTAATATACTTTTTGGTATTATGTTGCCTAAAAGCTAATAGTTTCATTCATGTCTTAACAATTTAATTAAAGTGTCGTATTTATTAAACTCATTTTGTTTATTTTATAAAAAGAATATTGTGTTTATATTCTATAATTTTCAGTGCATTTCCCTTATGCCACATCATGTTCTTCTTGGTGAGCAATGGTTTCCGCCTTGCTCCTCTGCCATGAATCCCATTTTTGCCCAGTGTCTTTCTGATGGTGGAGTCATGAACACTGACCTTAGCCGAGGCGAGAGAGGCCTGCAGGTCCCTGGATGTTGTTCTAGGGTTCTTTATGACTTCCTGGATGATTTTACGCCTTGCTCTTGGAGAGATTTTGGCAGGACGGCCACTCCTGGGAAGATTCACTACTGTCCCAAATTTTCTCCATTTGGACAGTATGGCTCTGACTGTGGTTCTGTGGAGCCCCAGAGCCTTAGAAATGGCTTTGTAACTTTTTTCCAGAATTTCTTGAGGAATTTCTTTTGTTCGTGGCATGATGTGCCTCTAGAACCTGTGTGCTGACAACTTCACTCTGATGGTAAGGGACAAAGTTAGTCAGATTTATATTGGGCAGGGCTGACCCACAGTAAAAGACTTCAAGTTTGTCATTGAATTAATTACGTTTCAAAACAGAATACACGTTTTAGGATAAAATACAAAATCATAGCAGGACTTGCAGACCTATAATAAATGATTAAAAACGTGAACAACTTTACTCAAAAATCCTCGCACCTGGTTTTGAAACTCATCCCCCGGCGTTTCTCTCGTTCTGTGGTGCGGCTGTGCTGGCGCTCTGCTGCCACCTGCAGGATTGAAGCTGTACCACACCACAGCAGAAGTTTAAACATACTGGGAGGTTTGGGTTTGGCGGTCAGGGTCCCGATAGTGATCTGTACCTGTGATAGACAGGCTCAGCTGAGTCAAGTCACACACACACAGCATGGTAAAAGCACAAGACACGTTTATTAAATAAGATTTTACATGCATCTGTGGTGTGCAGGAGTGTCTTGCTGTTATAAGGAGATGCATGTCGTGCAGTTTGAGGGGGCGAGGCTGTTCAGAGTGATTTCTGTTATAATAACAGACACTCTCACACAAGACGCACTCACTTCAATTAGAATGTTCCTGTTAGTCACAAAGTGATGATTGACCCCGTACCTGCTATTAAACATTATTATAATTGTTTAATTGTGGTTCCGTGTTCTATGCACGAGAAGTCATGTGTACACAGGACAAGACGGACTGGAAAGTCTTACAAACCTGTAGCGGTAATGGATTGATTACTCATAGGTGATTGAGAATAGTATTCACTGTCCTTTTTCTAACCCAAGCCTATCCCACGAGAGTTTGCTAGACAATGGAACAGCTCTGCTGAGAAAGTGCAGCTTACCTGCGTGACAGCTTTTTATTTTAAACATCCTCTACTGTGTGTGCGCGCTTGTATATTTGAGAGTTTGTGTGTCTATGAAAGTTTTGTATGTCTCTATTATGTGTGTTGTATGTTTGTGGGTCTGTGTCATGTGTGTGTCTATGTTTGAAGGTGGGTGTGTCTGTATTGTGTGTGTATGCATGTTTCAGAGTTTGCACTGCGTCGTGTGTGCGTGTGTGTATGCATGTTTCAGAGTTTACACTGCGTGTTGTGTGTGCAAGGAGGCTTGGAGCTCCAGTGGTTAAAGAAAGGTGCTTGATACCAGAAGGATCCCAGTTCAATCCCAGCTCAGCCACTGACTCCCCGTGTGTGACCCTGAGACAGTCACTTCACCTCCTTGTGCTCCGTCCTTCGGATGAGACGTAAAACAAACGAGGTCCTACTGGAAGCGCCTCTGCAGCAGCAGTTGTGATGCACAGCTCACCCCCGAGTCTCTGCAAGTCGCTTTGGATAAATGAATCATAAATACAGCATTGTGTTACAAGTGCTTGTAAGAGGTGAGAGAGTGGCTGGTTTCGGATTGCTTTTAGTAATTTACATCAACGGAAAGGGAGCTTACCGCCAGGCTCTGGACACCTCTCATCGAATGGGACACACACACCTTCTCACAAGAAAGGATTACCGGAAACCACAATGAAAAACACAACATTTGAATCCCGACAATGAAGAGAAACACACCCAGGCTGAGCTGGCAGCAGGGAGTGCAGGCAGGGTTTGCATGATTTAAATAACCCAGCGTCTAAACTGAATGGGACTGGAAACACACACAGACACGCAGCTAGACAGACAGACACACAGACTGATACACACAGCTAGACAGACAGACAGACAGACTGATACACACAGCTAGACAGACAGACACACACACAGCTAGATAGACAGACACACAGACTGATACACACAGCTAGACAGACAGACACACAGACTGATACACACAGCTAGACAGACAGACAGACAGACACACAGCTAGACAGACAGACACAGACTGATACACACAGCTAGACAGACAGACACACACAGACTGATACACACAGCTAGACAGACAGACAGACAGACTGATACACACAGCTAGACAGACAGACACAGACTGATACACACAGCTAGACAGACAGACACACAGACTGATACACACAGCTAGACAGACAGACACACAGACTGATACACACAGCTAGACAGAGACACACAGACTGATACACACAGCTAGACAGAGACACACAGACTGATACACACAGCTAGACAGACACACAGACTGATACACACAGACAGACAGACACACAGACTGATACACACAGCTAGACAGACACACAGACTGACACAGCAGACAGACAGACACTGATACACACAGCTAGACAGACACACAGACTGATACACACAGCTAGACAGACAGACACACAGACAGACTGACAGACAGACACACAGCTAGACAGACAGACAGACACACAGACTGATACACACAGCTAGACAGACAGACACACAGACTGATACACACAGCTAGACAGACAGACACACAGACAGATACACACACAGACAGACAGACAGACAGACACACAGCACAGACAGACACACAGACTGATACACACAGCTAGACAGACAGACACACAGACTGATACACACAGCTAGACAGACACACAGACTGATACACACAGCTAGACAGACAGACACACAGACTGATACACACAGCTAGACAGACAGACACACAGACTGATACACACAGCTAGACAGACAGACACACAGACTGATACACACAGCTAGACAGACAGACACACACTGATACACACAGCTAGACAGACACACAGACTGATACACACAGCTAGACAGACAGAGACACACAGACTGATACACACAGCTAGACAGAGACACACAGACTGATACACACAGCTAGACAGACAGACACACAGACTGATACACACAGCTAGACAGACACACACAGACTGATACACACAGCTAGACAGAGACACACAGACTGATACACACAGCTAGACAGACAGACACACAGACTGATACACACAGCTAGACAGACAGACAGACAGACTGATACACACAGCTAGACAGACAGACACACAGACTGATACACACAGCTAGACAGACAGACACACAGACTGAGACACACAGCTAGACAGAGACACACAGACTGATACACACAGCTAGACAGACAGACACACAGACTGATACACACAGCTAGACAGACAGACACACAGACTGATACACACAGCTAGACAGACAGACACACAGACTGATACACACAGCTAGACAGACACACAGACTGATACACACAGCTAGACAGACAGACACACAGACTGATACACACAGCTAGACAGACAGACACACAGACTGATACACACAGCTAGACAGACAGACACACAGACTGATACACAGCTAGACAGACACAGCTAGACAGACAGACACACAGACTGATACACACAGCTAGACAGACAGACACACAGACACACACAGCTAGACAGACAGACACACAGACTGATACACACAGCTAGACAGACAGACACACAGACTGATACACACAGCTAGACAGACAGACACACAGACTGATACACACAGCTAGACAGACAGACACACAGACTGATACACACAGCTAGACAGACAGACACACAGACTGATACACACAGCTAGACACACAGACACACAGACAGAGACACACAGCTAGACAGACAGAGACACACAGACTGATACACACAGCTAGACAGACACACAGACTGATACACACAGCTAGACAGACAGACACACAGACTGATACACACAGCTAGACAGACAGAGGCACAGTGAGACAGATTGACAGAGACACATAGCTGATACACACAGTTAGATAAAGAGGTAGACAGACAGACACAGACTGATAACACAGAAAGATAGACAAACACAGCTAGATATGGACTGATACACACAGCTAGACAGACACAGACTGCTAGACAGACTAGACAGACAGACACAGAGATACACACAGTTAACAGACAGACAGATCAACAGGTAGCTAGTATAAGAGGTGCACAGATATAGATGAACAGGACACACAGATAGATATTTGATACACACAGCAACAGACAGACACACCCTCATACACCTAGACAGACACACAGACTGATGTTTTCTCAGGATCCTGCCCGACTGATACACAGCTAGACATTTGACAGCCACAGACACACAGATCAGCTAGACAGACAGACACACAGACTGATACACACAGTTAGACAGACAAATGACTTTTACACAGCTAGACAGAAACACAGGGAGGGACCAGCTAGAGACAGAGACCATTTGAAACACAGCAAGACAGACTGCAGACCAGACTGCACACCAGACAGAACACAGACTACACACTTCTAGACAGACACAGACGGTTCTGTTCTAGAGAGACACAGAGAGAGACAGAGCTAGACAGACAGAGAGACAGAGATACACACAGCTAGACAGAGAGAGAAGAACTCACAGCTGGGACAATAATACTGCTTTGGGTTGCTGGTCAGACAGACTTTCATTTTACACAGTAGACAGATTTGTTTATTTATTTATTTTAGACAGACAGAGATCCTGGGGGTATTTTCTAGACAGATTCACTCAGGACTGATCCCTGGATTGTTGGAGACACACTTCTGTCAGCTAGACAGACAGACACAGCGTGTACACACAGCTCAGTGCACACAGATGAGGTTTAGTAGACAGGGGTAGCTAGCGACACACAGACTGTCCACAGCTGACAGACACACAGACTGTGTGCTGACAGGCCTCCGGGAGACAGCAGGATCACGGGCTATAGTTTTTCAATGCCCCAGGGGATTACATTCTGGGAGGCTTGTTCCCCATCCACACTAAGACAGACAGACATGGACCTGAGCAACACAGAGATTGGAGCCGGGCATGGTCACCTGTGAAAGGACAGACACACAGGTCAATATAACAGGTTGTGTTAAACTTATATGTGGAGACAGCCCAGTGTGGCTGTTCCTCAGGGTCAGGGCAGGTGTTTATAAAACCAGCGTGTCGTGCGATTGAATAGCGATAAGATTTATTTATTTATTTATAAGAGTCTCCCACAGTAACAGCACAGCAAAGCGTAATACAGCACAGTGAAGCAGATTGTTCTGGTTCACAGACAGACTGATACAGAGAGCTAGACAGACACACAGAGAGAGGTCTGGTACAGACTTTGGGCACAGTGACTTTCAGAGCATTGTAAAGCACAGACTGATAGAGGTCTGGTGGCACAGGAAGCATTGTAAAGCACAGAGAGGTGTGGTAAAGGGTTGGAAGCTGTCCTTGTAAAGCACAGAGGCTGTGGTAAAGCATAGGGAAGCTTTTCAAAGCCCCACAGAGAGGTCTGGTCCCCATCCAAACGGACATAGGAAGCATTGGCAAAGTCACAGAAAGGTCAGGTCAATAAAGCACAGAGTTAAACATTATGTGGAGAGGTGTGGCTGTTCCATATGGAAGCATTGTAAAAAGACACAGAGAGGTCTGGTAAAGCATAGGGAACAGCATTGTAAAACAGCACAGAAGGTCTAATAAAGCACAGGGAAGCATTGAAAAAGCACAGAGGTCTGGTAAAAGCACAGGAAGCATTGTAAAGCACAGAGAGGTCTGGTAAAGCATAGCTAAAGAAACATTGTAAAAGCACAGAGAGGTGTGGTAAAGCATAGGAAGCATTGTAAAAGCACAGAGGTCTGGTAAAAGCATAGGAAGCATTGTTATAAAGCACAGAGAGGTCTGGTAAACACACAGGGAAGCATTGTAAAAGCACAGAGAGGTCTGGTAAAGCACAGGGAAGCATTGATTCCTGGAAAGCACAGAGGTCTGGTAAAGCATAGGAAGCATTATAAAAAAAAGACACAGAGAGGTCTGGTAAAGCACATAGGGAAGCATTGTAAAAACACAGAGAGGTCTGGTAAAGCATAGGGAAGCATTAAAAGCACAGAGAGGTCTGGTAAAGCATAGGAAGCATTGTGTAAAGCACAGAGAGGTCTGGTAAAAAAAGCATAGGGAGAGGTCTGGTAAAAGCACAGTAACAGAGGTCTGGTAAAGCATAGGGAAGCATTGTAAAACACAGAGAGGTGTGGTAAAGCATAGGGAGACATTACAAGCATAAAAGCACACAGAGGTCTGGTAAAGCATAGGGAAGCATTGTAAAAGCACAGAGAGGTCTGGTAAAGCACAGAGAAGCATTGTAAAAGCACAGAGAGGTCTGGTAAAGCATAGGACAAAAGCATTGAGAAAAGGTAGACAGAGAAGGTCTGGTAAAGCATAGGGAAGCTGGTAAAACATAGGGTAAAGCACAGAGAGGTCTGGTAAAGCATAGGGAAGCATTGTAAAGCACAGAGAGGTCTGGTAAAGCATAGGGAAGCATTAGACAAAAAGCACAGAGAGGTCTGGTAAAAGCACAGAGAAGCATTGTAAAGCACAGAGAGGTCTGGTAAAGCATAGGAAGCATTTAAAAAAGCAGAGAGGTCTGGTAAAGCATAGGGAAGCATTGTGAAAAAGCACAGATAGGTCTGGTAAAAGCATAGGAAACATTGTAAGCAGACACAGAGGTGTGGTACAGCATAGGGAGGCATTGTAATACCAAATACCAAGGTACATTGTTATAAAGGAAACTGAAGACTAGGGAGGATGGAAAAAGACTCATAGCATTAGAGACACAGTAAAAAGAGGTAATGTCATGATTCCCCCTCTGGTTTCCTCTCCTCCCATCTTCCCCTCCTCTCCTCTCTCCCTCTCCCTCTCCTCTCCTCTCCTCTCCTCTCCTCTCCTCTCTCCTCTCCTCTCCTCTCCTCTCTCTCCTCTCCTCTCCTCCTCCCCTCTCCTCCTCTCTCTCTCCCTCTCTCACAGCTCCTCTCCTCTCCTCTCCTCCCTCTCCTCTCCTCTCTCTCCCTCTCTCTCCTCTCCCCTCCTCTCCTCTCCTCTCCTCTCCTCTCTCCTCTCCACCCCTCTCTCTCTCCTCCTCTCCCTCCTCTCTGATCTCCTCCTCTCCTCTCCTCCTCTCCTCCCCTCTCCTCTCCTCCCTCTCTCCTCCCTCCCTCTCTCTCTCCTCTCCTCTCCTCCTCTCCTCTAAATCTCTCTCTCCCCTCCTCTCCTCTCCCTCCTCTCCTCTCCTCTCCTCTCCTCTCCCTCCTCCTCTCTCCTCTCTCCTCTCTCTCCCCTCTCCTCCCCCTCTCCTCTCCCCTCAGGTTTAACTCGTACGGTTTTGCCCGCGCGCTGGTGATGAAGTTCGCGGTGGAGGAGATCAATAACTCGAGCACGCTGCTCCCGGGCACGGCGCTGGGCTACGAGATGTACGACACGTGCATGCAGTCCGTGGTGGTGATGGAGCCCGCCATGCTGTTCCTGACGCAGCAGCGCTCGCAGGAGATCCAGGTGCTGTGCAACTACAGCGAGTACAGCACCCGCGCGGCCGCCATCATCGGACCAGCCACCTCCTCCATGACAGCCACCATAGGGAAGCTCTTCAGCTTCCTGCTCATCCCACAGGTAAAGAAACGACACTGACACACACACACACACACGATATCAAACCCTTCAGCTTCTTCCTAATTCCACAGCTAAAGAAGCAGTGACTCTTCTACAACTAGAGAGACGCTGAGATACCTAACGATAAATAATAATACCACTGCTATCAAATTAGCAGCCGTCCTCCCCCAGCACACACCAGATACCAATCTCTCACTTTCTAAACAAATCAATAAATCAATACCCCCACAGATCAGCTACGGAGCCACGAGCGATAAGTTCAGCGATAAGAAGCAGTTCCCCTCTTTCCTGCGGACGGTGCCCAGCGACAAGGACCAGGCCCTGGGCATGGTGGTCCTGGTGTCCGGGTTCCAGTGGAACTGGATAGCGGTGGTGGGCAGCGATGACGAGTACGGGAAGCAGGGGCTGAGGCAGTTCTCTCAGCTGGCCTCGCAGGCCTCCCTGTGCGTGGCGTACGAGGGGCTCATCCCCGTGTACAGCCCCCCCTCGGAGAGCATCGGGGAGATCCTGGACAGGCTGCAGCAGGCACAGGTGGAGGTGGTGGTGCTGTTCTCATCCTCCACCCAGGCCAAGGCTTTCTTCATAGAGGTGAGTGAGGAGAGAGAGAGAGAGAGAGAGAGAGAGAGAGAGAGAGAGAGAGACTGCAGACTGATACACACACACACACACACACTCACTCACTCCCTCACACACACACACGCTCACACTCCCTCACACACACACACTCCCTCACACACACACACACACACACTCCCTCACACACACACACTCCCTCACACACACACACACACACACACTCCCTCACACACACACACACACACTCCCTCACACACACCACCTCCCTCACACACACACACACACACGCTCACACACACACAGACACACACACACACACACTCCCCCACACACACACACACGCTCACACTCACCACTCCCTCCTGGTTGCAGGTGATCCGCAGGCGCATGCGGAAGGTGTGGATTGGCAGCACTGCCTGGGTCCTGATGGAGGACGTCTCCTCTCTGCCTGGCATCGAGACGGTGGGCACAGTGATCGGGTTCAGCTACCACAACCCCGAGGTGCGAGGCTTCGAGCAGTACACTAGAGACCTCTTCACACAGCTGCAGAGCGAGCAGGAGCAGCAGAGGAGGAGGAGGCGGAGGAGAGGGGGAGACCCCTCACCCCAGGACACGCCCATCCCACAGACCTGCCCCGTCTGCCTCAGCCTCACCCCCGAAAACGTCTCCATGGTCACCCAGCCCCTGGTGAAGCACAACGCGTTCAGCACGTACGCGGCCGTGTACAGCGTGGCTCACGCGCTGCACAGCATGCTGGGGTGCGGCACGGAGCGGTGCAGCAGGAACGTGACGTCACTCTACCCCTGGCAGGTAGGGGCTTCACACATCCCAATCACACTCACACGAGGGGGAAGTTAACACTGCTCCGGGGGACTGAACTGTCAGCCGATGGTTTGAAAGTCAAGCCTCGGTATTCCTGAAACTGTGCTAAGAGGATAACGGCATAAAAATTAAAAATTCAAAAGAATGTAATTAATATGCAAAAACAGACACAAAATAAATGAATTAATTAATTCTAAAAGCATTTTCTGGTCAAAGACTTCAAACCTTTATGAAAGTATCCCCACAGTAAAAACACAGCAAAGTGTAATACAGCACAGTGACAACATGGGCAAGCATTGTAAAGCACAGAGAGGTCTGGTGAAGCATAGGGAAGCATTGTAAAGCACAGAGAGGTCTGGTGAAGCATAGGGAAGCATTGTAAAGCACAGGGAGGTCTGGTAAAGCATAGGGAAGCATTGTAAAGCACAGAGAGGTCTGGTAAAGCACAGGGAAGCATTGTAAAGCACAGAGAGGTCTGGTAAAGCATAGGGAAGCATTGTAAAGAACAGAGGGGTCTGGTAAAAGCACAGGGAAGCATTATAAAGCACAGAGAGGTCTGGTAAAAGCATAGGAAGCATTGTAAAAGCACAGAGAGGTCTGGTTAAAAGCATAGGGGAAGCATTATAAAAGCACAGAGAGGTCTGGTAAAGCATAGGTCATTGTAAAAACAGAAGGTAAAGCACAGGGAAGCATTGTAAAAGCACAGAGAGGTCTGGTAAAGCATAGGGAAGCATTGTAAAAAAAACACAGAGAGGTCTGGTAAAGCATAGGGAAGCATTGTAAAGCACAGAGAGGTCTGGTAAAGCAGGGAAGGTAAAGCAGAGAGGTTGTAAAACAGCATTGTAAAGCACAGAGGTCTGGTAAAGCATAGGAAGCATTGTAAAGCACAGAGAGGTCTGGTAAAGCATAGGGAAGCATTGTAAAGCACAGAGGTCTGTAAAGCATAGGGAAGCATTGTAAAGCACAGAGAGGTCTGGTAAAAGCATAGGGAAGCATTGTAAAGCACAGAGAGGTCTGGTAAAAGCATAGGGAAGCATTGTAAAAACACAGAGAGGTCTGGTAAAGCATAGGGAAGCATTATAAAAGAACAGAGACAGGGAAGCATTGTAAAGCACAGAGGTCTGGTAAAGCATAGGGAAGCATTGTAAAGAACAGAGAGGTCTGGTAAAGCATAGGGAAGCATTGTAAAGCACAGAGAGGTCTGGTAAAGCATAGGGAAGCATTGTAAAGCACAGAGGTCTGGTAAAGCACAGGGAAGCATTGTAAAGCACAGAGAGGTGTGGTAAAGCAGGAAGCATTGTAAAAGCACAGAGAGGTCTGGTAAAGCAGAGGGATGCATTGTAAAAAGCATAGGGAAGCATTGTAAAGCACAGAGAGGTCTGGTAAAGCATAGGGAAGCATTGTAAAGCACAGAGAGGTCTGGTAAAGCATAGGGAAGCATTGTAAAGCACAGAGAGGTCTGGTAAAGCATATTAAAAACATGGCAAACAATCATGTTAAAAACATTCATCCTGCAGCTCCTGGAAGAGCTGAAGAAGGTCCAGTTCCAACTCAACAGCGAGGACTTAAAGTTCGATGAAAACGGGAACCCCAACATCGGCCAGGGGATCCTGACGTGGGTTTGGGGCGCGAAGACGGAATACAGGGAAATCGGAACCTACAGCAAAGGACAGCTCAGCATTGAGAAAGAGCAGATCACCTGGTACACAGAGAACAAGCAGGTAACTAAACACACAGGAATACACTGAGGGGAGAGGAGAGCCCAGCAGAGCTAAACACACAGGAATACACTGAGGGGAAAGGAGACGAGGTTTCAGGCCAGTGCCCGGCACACCAGGGCAGACTCAGGGACTGATACAGCACAGCTGCCTCGGACTAGGTCGTGTTCCAATCCTCTCTGCTCTGTTCCTGAGGGAGAGGGACTTGCCTCGGACTAAACACCGCTGTTCCTGGTTAGAAACACCGCTGGTTTTTTCCTGGTCAGCCTCTGCGGCCCGGCAGGGGTGCGAGAGGCCGGTCAGTCATGCACAGGTACCTGCGTTCTCTCCTTCAGGTGCCCGTGTCCCAGTGTTCCCAGGAGTGCCTGGACGGCCAGGTGCGCCGGGTCAAAGGGTTCCACTCCTGCTGCTTTGACTGCCTGGACTGCCAGCCCGGCACCTTCCAGAACCACACCGGTGAGTCACAGGCAACGCCTGCCATCCAGAACCACCTGGAGACTCCCCTGCTATAGACACTCTGATTGGGGCTGGAGACTCCCCTGCTATAGACACTCTGATTGGGGCTGGAGACTCCCCTGCTATAGACACTCTGATTGGGGCGCTCCAGGGACCAGGGCTGGAGACTCCCCTGCTATAGACACTCTGATTGGGGCTCTCCAGGGACCAGGGCTGGAGACCCCCAGCTATAGACACTCTGATTGGGGCTCTCCAGGGACCAGGGCTGGAGACTCCCCTGCTATGAACACTCTGATTGGGGCTCTCCAGGGACCAGGGCTGGAGACTCCCCTGCTATAGACACTCTGATTGGGGCTCTCCAGGGACCAGGGCTGGAGACTCCCCTGCTATAGACACTCTGATTGGGGCTCTCCAGGGACCAGGGCTGGAGACTCCCCTGCTATAGACACTCTGATTGGGGTTCTCCAGGGACCAGGGCTGGAGACTCCCCTGCTATAGACACTCTGATTGGGACTCTCCAGGGACCAGGGCTGGAGACCCCCTGCTATAGACACTCTGCCCGTCCCTCTTACTCACATGCGTGTTTTCTTGCCCTCCTGTTGGTTTGCAGAGGATTTCCAGTGCACTCAGTGCCCCGCTGGCCTGTGGTCGACCAGCAGGAGCAGACACTGCTCCCCCCCAACCTTCACCTTCCTGGACTGGGGCGACTACGCCTCCCTCGGGCTGCTGTGCGTGGCCTGCGCCCTGCTGCTGTGCGTGGCCTGCGTGGCCCTCCTCTTCCTCAGGCACTACCACACCCCCCTGGTGCGGGCCTCGGGGGGCCCCCTGAGCCTGTTGGTCCTGCTGGGTCTGGCGTGCAGCTCCTGCAGCGTGGTTCTGTTCCTGGGCAGCCCCGGTGATCTGGTGTGCCTCCTGCAGCAGCCCCTCTCCGCACTCAGCTCCGCACTCACGATCTCCGCGCTGCTCGCCATGTCCCTGCAGGTAGGTGGGGAGCAGAGTGGGTAGAGATGTGCTCGCATCACGATGCGGTGTGCCGTATCGCCACGCAGAGCAGTCATGCTGCTGAGGCAGAATCACTTTGATGCTTTAAGACTTTGATCAGCTTCGACCCATCCCTATTAATAATAATAATAATAATAATAATAATAATAATAATAATAATAATAATAATCTTTTCCCATGTGAAGCACTAATAGAGGCTGTACCGTCCTGCTGCACTGCGGTCTCTCTAACACCCCCTCCCCTCCTCCTCTCTCCTCCCCGCGCAGGTCATCTGTGTGACAGACTTCCCACAGCTCTCTGCCTCGCGGCTGGGCTGGGTCCGGGGGCTGGGCAGCTGGCTGGTGGTTGCCGTGGGGATCAGCCTGCAGGGCGGGGCCTGCACGTGGTTTATCCTGAACAGCCGGCCCCTCTCCCAGCACGTGGCCCAGATGGAGGTGTCCTTCTCCAGCACTTTCCTGCGCTGCCAGACGGAGCCCATGGACGGCTTTGGGCTGATGCTGGGCTGCAACGGGCTGCTGTCTCTGGTCTCGTTCATGGGAACCTTCATGGCCCAGAAGCCCCCCAAGCAGTACAACATGGCCCGGGACGTCACCTTCTCCACGCTGGCCCACTGCGTGGTCTGGGTGGTCTTCATTCCCATCTACACCGGCCTCTCGGAGCAGGGCAAGTCCCTGGCTCAGATGGTTGCCATCCTGCTGGGGAATATCGGGATCGTGGCCAACTACTTCCTGCTCAAGTGCCACCTGCTCCTGACCCAGCCGGATCTCAACACTCTGGAGCACTTCCAGATCTACATCGAGGGACCTGCAGCGCAGGCACAGCCAGAGGAGGAGGAGGGGGGTGGTGAAGGAGGGGCAGGAAGGGGTGAAGGAGGGGGAGAAAGAGGGGCTGAAGGAGGGAGAGAAGGAAGGGGTGAAAGAGGGGGAGAAAGAGGGAGGGAAGGAAGGGGAGAAAGAGGGAGGGAAGGAAGGAGGGAAAGATGGGAGAAAAGGAAAGGGAGAAGGAAGGAGGGAAAGAAGGAGAGAAGGAAGGGGAGAAAGAGGTGCAGGGAGAAGCAAAGGAAGGAAAATAAGAGGAGGTCAAGTAACTGTTCGATGCTGGATACTGCACCGGACTCTGGAGATCTGGACAGATTCACTTTTCTCCTGTTTTCTCCTTGAACTGCCTTAATGTTTATGAATAATTTAATAACAGGGACGACATTTAAAGTAAAAGTCCTCTGTTGTATGCAAGCAAATGTAATCGTCTTCCTGTTCTGTATTTACTGTAGGTTTCTTACCTCCAGAAAATCACAAAATGTATGAAATTAAAATGCCTGTTAAATCTAGAACACCGAGCGCTACCCCTTTCTTCTTCCTCTCACAAGTGAAATTAGTCTTGTGCTCTCCCCTTGAAATGCTTCTAACATTTCTAACTGCATTACACAGGGTGAGTACAGTCTGCTGTCTAAAGGTGTGTTTCACAGTCAAAAGAACTCAGACCCAAGCAGGAGTCAAGGAGGGTGAACCAGTTTATTTAAAGCACTGTTTCTCATGATCACAAATCTGCTGAGAGACGCATTTCATATTTAAAAACAGCACTGCCTGGGCTCCCGAATGGCGCATCCAGTAAATAGCACCAGCTACAACAGCAGCAAGCTGGACGTGTCACTGCAAGCCAGCCGACCCCTCACAGAGACACTTCAGAGACATTCCTTCCAAGAGACTGAACGAGTTTCAGCACCTTCCCATTCCTTCAAAGAGACTGAACGAGTTTCAGCATCTTCCCATTCCCATTCCTTCAAAGAGACTGAACGAGTTTCAGCATCTTCCCATTCCTTCCAAGAGACTGAACGAGTTTCAGCATCTTCCCATTCCTTCAAAGAGACTGAACGAGTTTCAGCATCTTCCCATTCCTTCAAGAGACTGAGTTTCAGCATCTTCCCATTCCTTCAAGAGACTGCAGTTTCAGCATCTTCCCATTCCTTCCAAGAGACTGAACGAGTTTCAGCATCTTCCCATTCCTTCCAAGAGACTGAACGAGTTTCAGCATCTTCCCATTCCTTCCAAGAGACTGAACGAGTTTCAGCATCTTCCCATTCCTTCCAAGAGACTGAACGAGTTTCAGCAGTGCAAGCTGGGGCTGGAACACAGGCAGCCACACATTAAACTCACATTGTGGGCAGTGGTTCAAGCCCCCCCACCATCTACAATGTGTAAGGAATGGGGTTTATTTGTTGATTGTGGAGTGAGGACTCTCTGGGTTGGAGAGTCCACCAGCTGGCCGTTTGGACGAGAGGACAGACCCCCCCACCCCAGTGGTTGAGCGCGGGGGAACTGAAGAGAGGTGGCGATTGGGGGAGGTGGAGGGGTGTGAATCAATTGAACGAAGAGGGTCGATTGATATTTGTCTCCGGTTGTCAGAGAGACATGTAAAGCCTGCACATGAAAAACACAAAGCGAAGCCGTCGAGAGAGAGAGTAGATATCTTTGTAAGCAAGTGGTTTAAACCCGTTCAGCTGCGTGTTTGAAGGTGAATCGCACTGCTGTAATGTTACAGGCACACTGGAGATCTGGAGGTTAATTCAACCCTCGCAGAATTACTGACAGAACTAAGCAAATGAGTGCTTCCAGTAGTGAGGAAATAAACACAGCAACTGAGGAGTGCAAACAAACTAGCTTTATGCAAAGAGCTGCACCGGCAGCGACCGAGTGATGCAGTCCACTGCACGTGCAGCTGCGCCTTTGCATGCGACCGCCGCGGCGCAGGGAGAAGGGGGCAGAAGCCAATGCTGCCGGATTGGGCTTGTATGTTTTTTATTGTGTGTGAATAAATGTCTTTGTGTGGGTGCCTCATTTTGGGCGTTTGTGCGGGTATCACATGTGGATATATTTGTAATAGTTTTAAAGTCTTAAATATATTTCTGAGCTACACACTGCCCTCCGTGTTTCCAAAAACACGCATCGGTTTCTGTGGACGACGGGTAGCGCAGGTGTCTCGCCCGCCTGTTACCTGAAGATATATGCCGATGTAAAATATACAGGGAAGCGGGGGAGTCTGATCCTCAATTCTCTCAGATGTCATTTCTTAATACAATAGGACTAAAACTGCTGTCACACGCATACTCCACATTCGACTGGGCCTGCATAGAAACGGACGAGCTTCAGCCTCATTTACAGCAGCCTCCTCGGGAGCAGGGCGCACGCATACCGGCCATGCAAACCACTTCAGGGCCCCCCCCCATACGCGTGCAGGGTTTAATGGAAGAGTAAAATACATTTCAGCTCATACAGAAACGCCATTCCGGATTCGAGATAAATATCCTCCTCACACAGACCTGGTTTATTGATATTATTATTATTATTATTATTATTATTATTATTATTATTATTATTATTATTATTTTATTTCTTAGCAGACGCCCTTATCCAGGGCGATTTACAGTCGTAAACAAAAATACATTTCAAGAATCACAGTACAAGTATTAATACAATTAAGAGCAAGATAAATACAATGACTTTGGTTCTAGCAAGTACAAGAATATGACAAAATACGATTCAATAACGGAGCAGATAACAGTGTCAGTGATAGTTACATCAGCATATAATTAAATACAAAATACTACAGATTAAATAACACTTGACAGATTACAGTACCCTAAAGTACAGGATTAAATGCAGTAAAATAGGGGGCAGATAAGAGCAAGTAAAGCGCATTAAGGAAGAGTGATAAGTGTCCAGAGGGAAAAGAGGCGTTTCTACAGGTGCTGTCTGAAGAGGTGAGTCTTGAGGAGGCGCCGGAAGGTGGTCAGGGACTGGGCAGTCCTGACATCTGTAAGAAGGTCATTCCACCACTGCGGGGCGAGGGTGGAGAAGGAGCGGCTCTGGAGGCAGGGGGCGTGGGAGGTAGAGCCAGTCTTCTAGTGCAGGAGGAGCGGAGAGGTCGAGTGGGGGTGTAGGGAGAGATGAGGGTCTGGAGGTAGCTGGGTGCAGTCTGGTCAAGGCATCTGTAGGCGAGTACAAGAGTCTTGAACTGGATGCGAGCGGTGATCAGGAGCCAGTGGAGTGAGCGGAGCAGTGGAGTAGCGTGGGAGAAGCAAGGCAGAGAGAACACCAGACGGGCAGCAGAGTTCTGGATGAGCTGGAGAGGATGGGTGGCGGACGCAGGGAGGCCAGCCAGGAGGGAGCTGCAGTAGTCTAGGCGGGAGAGTACCAGGGCCTGGACCAGGAGCTGGGTGGCGTAGTTGGTGAGGAAGGGTCTGATTCTTCGTATGTTGCTCAGGAAGAATCGGCAAGTGCGTGCCAGAGTGGAGATGTGCTGGGAATAAGAGAGGCAGGGGTCCAGGGTGACTCCGAGGTTCTTAGCTGAGGAGGAAGGAGTGTGGTAGATTCCAGAGGAACGGAGATAGAGAGATCAGAGGAGGGGGGAGGAGGAGGGAAAGAAAAGGAGGTCAGATTTAGAGAGGTTGAGTTTGAGGTGATGCGAGTGCATCCAGGAGGAGATAGCACACAGACAGGTAGAGATATATGGGAGGGGATGGGGAGTCAGAGGTGGGGAAGGAGAGGAAAATCTGTGCATCATCAGCATAGAAATGGTATGAGAAACCATAGGATGCGATGAGGGGGCCCAGGGAGCGGGTGTAGAGAGAGCACAGGAGAGGACCCAAGACTGACCCTTGGGTCAGATACAACCTTCACAGAATTTACTAGACGAAAACATGTCTTTAAAATGATCAAGTGTCGATGTCGATTTCCTACAACATATAATATTATTATCACCACGGTAAATGTGCACAGCAATTCGTTCCCACGCTTGATCTATACGTGTTTACTGCCTTATTATTGGTATTTTCATGTTTTATAATTTCCATTCTCGACCACACTTTACTATGCTCAATTCACCGCAGTAAATCGAAAATAAACAAGACGTTTCACCTGGAATTGAAAACAGGATTGTTCAATTAACACTGTGGAGATGGCGTGTTCACATAAACTCGCATTCTCATAACACCGTATCATTTTCTTTGTAAGGAAGTTGCGAGTTTATAACATTATTTTAAACTGTGTAAGCCAGGGCCAGCCCCCTCCAGAATGAACAGATTAGTGAAATGCTATACTGAAGTACTTCAGGGTCTGGATGCGGGTTGAATTGGTCCAGTTAAATAAATTAGTACAGGTTTGCAACCTCGATAACGACAGGAAGGGGCTCGCTAGCTCGCTAACGGGATTGGTCCAGAGGATTGACCTCTTCCTGGAGACGGTTGCTAACAACTCCTGTGCAGAGACTCGCATACAGAAACAGCGGCCGCCAAACACAGAGTCCGCAGAGAGCTCTCGATCAAACACCGAAAAATACTAAAACACAAAGGTAATAATACACCGTTACACTTCTCAACCCTGTCCGGGAAATCAGAGCACCGCCGGTTCTTAGCAAAAATAAATAAAACGGCCTTTTTTTTAAAAAAATTATTATTATTATTATTATTATTATTATTATTATTATTATTATTATTATTATTATTATTATTTTGGTCGGGTAATTCTGTTTTCTAGTAAACTCAGAATGAGTCATAATAATACAGTTATGTGGTCGCATGACTTCAGTCTGTTCAAGGTGACGGGTGTTATAATAATAATAATCGATAGCCGTCTATGAAGCTTGCTGTTTCTTTGTTGCGCCGGCCCTATCTATATAACTGGCTGCCGCTTTGTTCTTTATCTGGGGCCGGCATTTAAAACGAGGTTGTAAACTTCCTTTACTCTGATAAGGACTGTGATTATAGTGACCATGTGAAACCAGATAGAAACGTGTCCCACAGTAACAGCACAGCAAAGTGGAATAAAGCACAGAGAGGCATAGGGAAGCATTGTAAAGCACAGAGAGGTCTGGTAAAGCATAGGGAAGCATTGTAAAGCACAGAGAGGTCTATCTATATAACTGGGTCTGCATAGGGAAGCTTTGTAAAGCTTTAGGTCTGGTAAAGCATAGGGAAGCATTTAAAACACAGAGAGGTCTGGTAAACATAGGGAAGCATTTAAACACTGATAAGGACTGTGATTATAAGACCATGTGAAACCAGACAGAAAGAGGTGTCATTGTAACAGCACAGGAAGCATGGAATAAAGCACAGAGAGGTCTGGTAAAAGCATAGGGAAGCATTGTAAAGCACAGAGAGGTCTGGTAAAGCATAGGAAGCATTGTAAAAGCACAGAGAGGTCTGGTAAAAGCATAGGGAAGCATTGTAAAGCACAGAGAGGTCTGGTAAAAGCATAGGGAAGCATTGTAAAGCACAGAGAGGTCTGGTAAAAGCATAGGGAAGCATTGTAAAGCACAGAGAGGTCTGGTAAAGCATAGGCATTGTAAAGCATAAAAGCACAAACCAGGATGGTAAAGCATAGGAAGCATTGTAAAGCACAGAGGGTCTGGTAAAGCATAGGGGAAGTAAAAGCACAGCAGAGGGTCTGGTAAAGCATTTGGAAGCATTGTAAAAGCACAGAGTGTCTGGTAAAGCATAGGAAGCATTGTAAAGCACAGAGAGGTCTGGTAAACCAGGGAAGCATTGTAAAGCACAGAGGTCTGGTAAAGCATAGCCTCCATTGTAAACACAGAGAGGTCTGGTAAAGCATAGGAAGCATTGTAAAGCACAGAGAGGTCTGGTAAAGCATAGGGAAGCATTGTAAAAGCACAGAGAGGTCTGCATAAAGCATTGGGAAGTTTCTTTAAAGCACAGAGAGGTCTGGTAAAGCATAGGGAAGCATTGGTCCCCACAGAGAGGTCTGTTAAAACATAGGTCCATTGGGAACAGATCTCTTCTTGCCCCCTGCAAAGCACAGAGTCTGTCCAAACTGCAGAGGTCTGTTAAAGCATAGGGAAGCATGTAACTGGGAAGGGAAGCAGGTCTTGTAAAGCACAGAAGTCTGGTAAAGCATAAAGCATAAAGCACAGAGAGGTCTGGTAAAGCATAGGGAAGCACACACAGAGGTCTGGGCATGGGTAAAGCTCATGGTAAAGCATAGGTCTGGTAAAGAGTAACATTGTAAAGCACAGAGGTCTGGTAAACTTCCATAGGGAAGCATTGTAAAGCACAGAGGTCTGGTAAAGCATAGGAAGCATTGGCACAGAGAGGTCTGGTAAAGCATAGGGAAGCATTGTAAAAGCACAGAGAGGCTAAAAGCATTGTAAAGCACAGAGAGGTCTGGTCCCATAGGGAAGCATTATAAAATCAGAGAGGTCTGGTAAAGCATAGGGAAGCATTGTCAGGTCTGTAAAAGCATTGGGAAGCATTGACACAGAGAGGTCTGGTAAAGCATATTAAAAACATCAGAACTGCAAAAAAGCATACTGAAGAAGGACAAGAGGTTGGTAAAGGGAAGCATTGTAAAGCACAGAGATGTTGCATTGGACAGCATTGATTGCACAGAGAGGTCTGGTATTGATATTAATAAACATGGCAAACCAGGATGAACTACTGTGCTACTATCATGAAGGGAATATCATTTTGGGGTTTCTTTAATTATAAAATATCTGGTATTGATTGGGAGGTTTTGTTTGTGTTGGACAGGAGAGTAAGGACCATGTGGTTTGATTAGGCCAGATTCCACTGGGACAGCAGTGGTCTCAGTGGATTGATGCAGCCCTGAAATACTACTGTGCAGTATCATGAATGGATATCATTTTGGAAAAATATCTGGCAGGGCATGAGAAGTCCCTGTCAGATTGCCCCTTTGTGTATTGATTGATTGATTAGTTGTACAATTCCATCTCTTGTGGAACCAGACTGGAGCTGTCAAACTGCATTATACAGTTGGGGTATTAATGGAGGGGTAGGGCGTGGCTTACAATCTGAGTCTCAGGAGCCTCATGAAAGCTTCACTGTAATGTCCCACATGCACTTCCATAAATATCATATGGGCAGATCACTCCCTGTCAGACTTTTGATGAAAAAGACATTTGGCAGTGAATTGATTATTGATGGATTGATTGGCAGTGTATTGATGGATTGATTGGCAGTGCATTGATTGATTGGTGGTGTATTGATTGATTGGTGGTGTATTGATGGATTGATTGGATTGATTGATTGGTGGTGTATTGATTGATTGGTGGTGTATTGATGATTGATTGGTGGTGTATTGATTGATTGGTGGTGTATTGATGGATTGATTGGCGGTGTATTGATGGATTGATTGGCAGTGTATTGATGGATTGATTGGTGGTGTATTGATGATTGATTGGTGGTGTATTGATGATTGATTGATTGGCGGTGTATTGATTGATTGGTGGTGTATTAATGGATTGGTGGTGTATTGATGGATTGATTGGTGGTGTATTGATGGATTGGTGGTGTATTAATGGATTGATTGGCAGTGTATTAATGGATTGATTGGCAGTGTATTAATGGATTGATTGGATTGGACATGGGCTGGGATGGATTGATTGACCAGGTGTACCAAATTGATTGGTGGTGTAGTGCATTGATTGATGGGCTGGGAGTGTATTGAGCTTGATTGATTGGTGCACAGTGTATTGATGGATGGGCTGGGAGAGGCAGGGATGAGATTGATTGGTGGTGTATTGATGGATTGATCAAACAGCTGGGTGGGAGAGGTAGGGTTGAGACATGGACCAGGATTACCAAATACACACAGTGAAGCACAGTGTATTGCATTGAATTGGGCTGGTATTGATGGATTGATTGGACCAGGTGTATTGACACATTGATTGGTGCAGAGTGGGCTATTGAGGGTTGATTGACCAGGAGGTGCCAAATACATGATTGATTGGTGGTGCAGAGAATGGATTGATTGGCTGTGTATTGAGGGTTGATTGACCAGGAGGTACCAAATACATTGATTGGCACAGTGTATTGATGAATCAAATTGGTGGGTGGGATGGATTGATTGGACCAGGAGGTGCCAAATTAATGGATTGATTAGTGCAGTGAATTGATTGATTGGTCTGGTGTATGCCAAATACACGGTGTATTGATGGTGGTGAATCAAACATTGATGGATTGACAGCTGGACCAGGAGGTGTATTAAGTGGAATTGATGGGCTGGGAGTGTATTGACAGCTTGATTGGTGGTGTGAAGAGTGTTGATTGATTGGTGGTGTATTGGCTCAGGGAGTGTAGTGCAGAGAATCAAACGAGGCAGGGTCTGAGAGCTGGACCAGGAGGTACCACAGCAACATCATCAAAGAGCTGGGCTGGGTCTGTCGGAGTGTAGTGCAGAGAATCAAACAGCTGGGCTGGGACCTGAGACACAACAAGTGGCACAGAGTGCAGAGAATCAAACCTGGGCTGGGAGAGGCAGGGTCTGAGACAGCTGGACCAGGAAGGATGTGAAGCACTTGCAGAGAATCAAACAGCTGGGCTGGGAGAGGCAGGGTCTGAGACAGCTGGACCAGGAGGTACCAAATACACACAGTGAAGCACAGTGTAGTGCAGAGAATCAAACAGCTGGGCTGGGAGAGGCAGGGTCTGAGACAGCTGGACCAGGAGGTACCAAATACACACAGTGAAGCACAGTGTAGTGCAGAGAATCAAACAGCTGGGCTGGGAGAGGCAGGGTCTGAGACAGCTGGACCAGGAGGTACCAAATACACACAGTGAAGCACAGTGCAGTGCAGAGAATCAAACAGCTGGGCTGGTCTGAGAGGACCAGGAGGGTCAGTGAAGCACACAGTGCAGAGAACAAACACTGGGCTGGGAGAGGCAGGGTCTGAGACAGCTGGACCAGGAGACACACACAGCGCACAGTGAAATGACCAGAACAAACACACAGCGCAGGGTGAGAAGCTGGACCAGACACACACAGTGAAGCACAGTGAAGTGACCAAACAGCTGGGCTGGGAGAGGCAGGGTGAGACAGCTGGACCAGACACACACAGTGTAGTGAAGTGACCTGGACTGGGGGAGGCAGGGTCTGAGCAGCTGGACCAGTACTGGCACAGTGTGCAGTGGGAGAGGGGGGGTGCGGTTCCAGTACTGGTCAGAGTGCAGCTGGGCTGGGAGAGGCAGTCTGAGACAGCTGGACCAGGAGGTGCCCCCCCCAGTGTGTTCAGATCAAACAGGTGCTGGGAGGAGGGCTGAGACAGGCTGGCTGGAGCAGCGCAGGGAGACAGGCGGCTGTCAGGAGGGGCAGCAGCAGCAGCAGCAGCTCCAGACACTGCGGACCAAACGGACCCTGGAGAACAGACTGGACAGGGTGAGGGGGCAGGGCTGGGGGACGGGGTGGAAGGGGTGGTGCAGAGAATCAAACAGGGGTGGGGGGCAGGGGGGCTGGGACAATGTGAAGCACAGGTAGGCAGAGAATCAAACAGCTGGGCTGGGAAGGGGTGGAGCTGGGGGAGAACAGTGAAGGGTTTGGAGATCAATCAGCTACTAGGAACCGGACGAGCTCTTCTATACTTTGTGCTTATGTGTGTCTGTTTGTGTGTGCGTGATTGTGTGACTGTGATTGTGTGTCTGTTTGTGTGAGTGATTATTGTTTAGCTGATCTCTCTGGACCTCTCTCACAGTGAAGCACAGTGTAGTGCAGAGAATCAAACAGCTGGGCTCAGGCCCTGACCAGGTTCAGCACGCAGCTGGTGAAGAACGGGCAGCTGCGGGAGGAGCTGGAGACACTGAGGGTGGAGAATCAAACAGCTGGGTTCAGGGTCTGAGACAGCTGGCACCGCAAACAGTGGAGACAGGTGAGTGGGTCAAACTGGGAGCAGGGTTAGACAGTGGGGGCACTGCACAGAGTGGGTCAGTCAATCAAACTGGGAGAGTCAGAGTGATGCTGGACCTGTGTCCCAGCTGGGCTGTGTGAGACAGCGATGTACCAAATACACACAGTGTGACAGTGTGTCAGAGAATCAAACAGCTGGGCTGGGAGAGGCAGGGTCTGAGACAGCTGGACCAGGAGGACCAAATGTCACAGTGAAGCACAGTGTAGTGCAGAGAATCAAACAGCTGGGCTGGGAGAGGCAGGGTCTGAGACAGCTGGACAGGAGGTACCAAATACACACAGTGAAGCACAGTGTGCAGAGAATCAAACAGCTGGGCTGGAGAGGCAGGGTCTGAGACAGCTCTGTGTGAGTGAAGCACAGTGTAGTGCAGAGAATCAAACAGCTGGTGCAGGGTCTGAGACAGTGTCTGTGGTTACACACAGTGAGCAGTGTAGTGCAGGCAAACAGCTGGGCTGAGAGGAGGTCTGAGACAGCTGGACCAGGAGGTACCAAATACAACAGCAGCGTGCAGAGAATCAAACAGCTGGGCTGAGAGAGGAGGGGAGAGGGAGGAGGAGTGAAGAGTGAGCAGGAATCAAACAGCTGGGGGGAGGGGGTCTGAGACAGCTGGACCATTTATCCTGTAGTGCAGAAGGACATGTCAGCTGGGCTGGGAGAGGCACTGAGACAGCTGGACCAGGAGGTGACCAAATACACACCACAGTGGGTGCAGAGGCAAACAGTGGGCTGGGAGGCAGGGTCCTGCTGAAGGACAAGGCTGAGAAGGACGTCGCGCAGCACAGCTCTGAGATGAAGGAGCTGGAGCGTGTCATCGACCAGGACAGGAAGCTGAAGGAGTTCATGGGGATCAAGTCTCAAGAGCGTGCCCTGGAAGAGGAAGCAATGGAAGCTAACAAGACACAAGGTACTAGAGAGTGTGTGTGTGTGTGTGTGTGTGTCAGTGTGTGTCAGTGTGTGTGTGTGTGTGTGTGTGTCTGTCAGTGCTGTGTGTGTGCGTGTGTCAGTGTGTGTGTGTGTGTGTGTGCGTGCGTGTGTGTGTGTCAGTGTGAGAGTGTGTGTGTGTGTGTGTGTGTGTGTGTGTGTGTGTGTGTGTGTGTGTGTGTGTGGGGGGGGCACACTGTTCTCCTCTGTTTTGCGCCCCCCCCCCCCCTCAGAGTGTGAGGACCAGGTTCTGGACGGGGGAGAGAGACTGGGGGCGGGGGAGGACAGCAGGGGAGGGGGAGACCTGGACTCTGAGGCTGCGTTCAGCCAGATCAGAGAGCGGACCGGGGAGCAGGACCTGGGAGTGCTGGTCTCGAAATTCATTGAGGGTGAGAGAGACGCAGTAAAGCACAGGGAAGCATTGTAAAGCACAGAGAGGTCTGGTAAAGCACAGGGAAGCATTGTAAAGCACAGAGAGGTCTGGTAAAGCATAGGGAAGCATTGTAAAGCACAGAGAGGTCTGGTAAAGCATAGGGAAGCATTGTAAAGCACAGAGAAGGTCTGGTAAAAGCTCATGAAGGAAGTCATCGACCAGGAAAGCACAGAGAGGTCTGGTAAAGCCCATAGGAAGCATGGAAGCTAACAAGAAAAGCACAGAGAGGTGTGTGTAAAGCATAGTGGTGTGTGTGTGTGTGTAAAGCACAGAGAGGTCTGGTAAAGCATTGGGAAGCATTGTAAAGCACAGAGAGGTCTGGTAAAGCATGTGGGAAGCATTGTAAAGCACAGAGAGGTCTGGTAACCCATTGGGAAGCATTGTGAAAAGCACAGAGAGACCTCTGGGAAGCATAGGGAAGCATTGTAAAGCCACAGAGAGGTCTGGTAAGGACATTGGGAAGCATGGTAAAAGCACAGAGAGGTCTGGTAAAGCATAGGGAAGCATTGTAAAGCACAGAGAGGTCTGGTAAAGCATTGGGAAGCATTGTAAAGCACAGAGAGGTCTGGTAAAAGCATAGGGGAAGCATTGTAAAGCACAGAGAGGTCTGGTCATGGGAAGCATTGTAAAAAGAGAGGTCTGGTAAAGCATAGGGAAGCAGAGGTCTGGTAAAAGCATAGGGAAGCATTGTAAAGCACAGAGAGGTCTGGTAAAGCATAGGGAAGCATTGTAAAGCACAGAGAGGTCTGGTAAAGCATAGGGAAGCATTGTAAAGCACAGAGAGGTCTGGTAAAGCATAGGGAAGCATTGTAAAGCACAGAGAGGTATAGATCACAGTATAACCGTGGATAAAGCAGACTGACTGCAGGTTTACTGTGGTGTTTTGTAACCTGACTAGTTCATTTCCACCCCCGTTATTAACTGGGCTCTCTCCATTTCCAGTTGAAGACAAGAACTTCGCTCTGTTCAACTACGTGAGCGAGCAGAACAACGAGATCCAGAGAGTGCAGGGGGACATCGACGAGGTTCTGTGTGACAGTATTATTATTATTATTAGTAGTAGTAGTAGTAGTAATATTATTATTAGTAGTATTATTATTATTATTGGTATTAACTAACCCATGTTGTTGGAGGGGTGTTGTGTTATTCAGGGATGTAAATAAGGTTCCCATTGCGTAGCAGCGTGATCCATTCCTGGTTTTACTAGGAGTTCAATAAGACACACCTGAACTTGTTACCTGCACACACTGGGGCTGATGAAGCACACAGTAAAACCAGGAATGGGTCACACTGCAGATCTTCCAGGAGGTGGCGCTGTTCTGCACTAAGGGGGTGCAGTGTAGTGTATTGTATTGATGTCATTGTGCTGCAGATCCTCCAGGAGGTGGCGCTGTTTCGTGCGCAGGGGCTGCGTTTGGAGTGTATTGCATTGATGTCATTGTCCTGCAGATCCTCCAGGAGGCAGGACGAGACAGCCAGGCAGGCACAGGACTACGAGCAGAGGGGCAGCGAGGCCAGCAAGATACTGGACCAGCTCAAAACAGGTACTGGGAGAGAGGGGGAAGGAGGGGCTGCAAGATACTGGACCAGCTCAAAACAGGTACTGGGAGAGAGGCGGGAAGGAGGGGCTGAGGCTGGACCAGCCAGGCAAAACAGGACTGGGAGCAGAGGGGCAGCGAGGCCAGCAAGATACTGGACCAGCTCAAAACAGGTACTGGGAGAGAGGGGGAAGGAGGGGCTGCAAGATACTGGACCAGCTCAAAACAGGTACTGGGAGAGAGCGGGAAGGAGGGGCTGCAAGATACTGGACCAGCTCAAAACAGGTACTGGGAGAGAGGGGGAAGGAGGGGCTGCAAGATACTGGACCAGCTCAAAACAGGTACTGGGAGAGGGGGGGAGGGGGGGCAGCAAGATACTGGAGCAGCTCAAAACAGGTACTGGGAGAGAGGGGGAAGGAGGGGCTGCAAGATACTGGAGCAGCTCAAAACAGGTACTGGGAGAGAGGGGGAAGGAGGGGCTGCAAGATACTGGAGCAGTTCAAAACAGGTACTGGGAGAGAGGGGAAGGAGGGGCTGCAAGATACTGGAGCAGCTCAAAACAGGTACTGGGAGAGAGGGGGAAGGAGGGGCTGCAAGATACTGGAGCAGCTCAAAACAGGTACTGGGAGAGAGGGGGAAGGAGGGGCTGCAAGATACTGGAGCAGCTCAAAACAGGTACTGGGAGAGAGGGGGAAGCAGGGGCTGCAAGATACTGGACCAGCTCAAAACAGGTATCACGTGTCTCCCCCCGTCCTGTATCAGTCTCTCATGTGTCTCACGTGTCTCCGTCCTGTATCAGTGTCTAATGTGTCCCCCTGTCCTGTATCAGTGTCTCATGTGTCCCCCTGTCCTGTATCAGTGTCTCATGCGTCCCCCTGTCCTGTATCAGTGTCTCGTGTCTCACGTGTCCCCGTCCTGTATCAGTGTCTCATGTGTCCCCCTGTCCTGTATCAATGTCTCATGTGTCTCACGTGTCTCCCTGTCCTGTATCAGTGTCTCATGTGTCCCCCTGTCCTGTATCAGTGTCTCATGTGTCTCATGTGTCCCCCTGTCCTGTATCAGTGTCTCATGTGCCCCCCTGTCCTGTATCAGTGTCTCAAGTGTCCCCCTGTCCTGTATCTGTGTCTCACGTGTCCCCCTGTCCTGTAGGAGTGTCTCACGTGTCCCCCTGTCCTGTAGGAGTGTTCTCCCTGTTCAGTAAGATTGACTGTGACTGCACTGTGATTGAGGAGACGCTGGGAGCCACCACTGGGATCCGGGACACAAACATCATGACCTACCTGGGGCTGGTGGAGCAGAAAACCAACGAGCTGCTGAGTGTGCAGTCCTACCTGGACTCCAAGGTAACCTAGACACTGACACACACCCACACACCCCACACCCACACACACGCACGCACGCACGCACACACACACACACACACACACACACACACACACACACTGAGTGTGCAGTCCTACCTGGACTCCAAGGTAACCTAGACACTGACACACACACACACCCACACACACACGCACACACACACACACACACACTGAGTGTGCAGTCCTACCTGGACTCAAGGTAACCTAGACACTGACACGCACACACACACACACACACACACACACACACACTGAGTGTGCAGTCCTACCTGGACTCCAAGGTAACCTAGACACTGACACACACACACACACACACACACACACACACACACACTGAGTGTGCAGTCCTACCTGGACTCCAAGGTAACCTAGACACTGACACACACACACACACACACACACACACACGCACACATGCTCACTCACACACACATGCTCACTGACATACACATGCTCACTCACTCACACTCTGATAAACACACTGTTCTTGAGTGACTGTGTCTTCCAAGGACTATGACACTGACACACATGACCCTCGTTGGTGTGCAGTCCTACAGGAAACTCCCCATCCCTGGAGACTCCAATCCAGTCCCTGTTCATCCAGCCTCCCTCCACACACACACACACACACAAGGACTGTGCGCCTGCGTTGCTGTCTGTGGTTCTGGTCTCTCTGTGTTGCTGGTCTCTGTGTTGCTGGTCTCTCTGTGTTTCTGGTCTCTGTGTTGCTGTCTGTGTTTCTGGTCTCTCTGTGTTGCTGTCTGTGTTTCTGGTCTCTCTGTGTTTCTGGTCTCTCTGTGTTTCTGGTCTCTCTGTGTTGCTGGTCTCTGTTTCTGGTCTCTCTGTGCTGCTGGTCTCTCTGTGTTTCTGGTCTCTCTGTGTTTCTGGTCTCTGTGTTTCTGGTCTCTGTGGTTCTGGTCTCTGTGTTGCTGGTCTCTCTCTGTGTTGCTGGTCTCTCTGTGTTTCTGGTTTCTCTGTGTTGCTGGTCTCTCTGTGTTTCTGGTCTCTCTGTGTTGCTGGTCTCTGTGTTTCTGGTCTCTCTGTGTTGCTGGTCTCTGTGTTTCTGGTCTCTCTGTGTTTCTGGTCTCTCTGTGTTGCTGGTCTGTGTTTCTGGTCTCTCTGTGTTTCTGGTCTCTGTGTTGCTGGTCTCTCTGTGTTGCTGTCTCTGTGTTTCTGGTCTGTGTTTCTGGTCTCTCTGTGTTTCTGGTCTCTCTGTGTTGCTGGTCTCTGTGTTTCTGGTCTCTGTGTTTCTGGTCTCTCTGTGTTTCTGGTCTCTGTGGTTCTGGTCTCTGTGTTGCTGGTCTCTCTGTGTTGCTGGTCTCTGTGTTGCTGGTCTCTGTTTCTGGTCTCTCTGTGTTTCTGGTCTCTCTGTGTTTCTGGTCTCTGTGGTTCTGGTCTCTGTGTTGCTGGTCTCTCTGTGTTGCTGGTCTCTGTGTTGCTGGTCTCCCTGTGTTGCTGTCTGTGTTTCTGGTCTCTCTGTGTTTCTGGTCTCTGTGTTGCTGGTCTCTCTGTGTTTCTGGTCTCTCTGTGTTTCTGGTCTCTGTGTTGCTGGTCTCTCTGTGTTTCTGGTCTCTCTGTGTTGCTGTCTGTGTTTCTGGTCTCTGTGTTTCTGGTCTCTCTGTGTTGCTGTCTGTGTTTCTGGTCTCTGTGTTTCTGGTCTCTCTGTGTTTCTGGTCTCTCTGTGTTTCTGGTCTCTCTGTGTTTCTGGTCTCTGTGGTTCTGGTCTCTGTGTTGCTGGTCTCTGTGTTGCTGGTCTCTCTGTGTTGCTGGTCTCTCTGTTTCTGGTCTCTCTGTGTTTCTGGTCTCTCTGTGTTGCTGGTCTCTCTGTGTTGCTGGTCTCTCTGTGTTTCTGGTCTCTGTGTTTCTGGTCTCTCTGTGTTGCTGGTCTCTCTGTGGTTTCTGGTCTCTCTGTGTTTCTGGTCTCTCTGTGTTTCTGGTCTCTGTGTTTCTGGTCTCTCTGTGTTGCTGGTCTCTCTGTGTTTCTGGTCTCTCTGTGTTGCTGGTCTCTGTGTTTCTGGTCTCTGTGTTTCTGGTCTCTGTGTTGCTGGTTTCTCTGTGTTTCTGGTCTCTGTGTTGCTGGTCTCTCTGTGTTTCTCTGTGTTGCTGGTCTCTCTGTGTTGCTGGTCTCTGTGGTTTGTTTCTGGTCTCTCTGTGTTGCTGGTCTCTCTGTGTTTCTGGTCTCTGTGTTGCTGTCTGTGTTGCTGGTCTCTCTGTGTTTCTGGTCTCTCTGTGTTGCTGGTCTCTGTGTTTCTGGTCTCTCTGTGTTTCTGGTCTCTCTGTGTTGCTGTCTGTGTTGCTGGTCTCTCTGTGTTGCTGGTCTCTCTGTGTTGCTGGTCTCTGTGTTTCTGGTCTCTGTGTTGCTGGTCTCTCTGTGTTGCTGGTCTCTCTGTGTTGCTGGTTCTCTGTGTTGCTGGTCTCTGTGTTGCTGGTCTCTCTGTGTTGCTGGTCTCTGTGTTTCTGGTCTCTGTGTTGCTGGTCTCTGTGTTGCTGGTCTCTGTGTTGCTGGTCTCTCTGTGTTCTGGTCTCTGTGTTGCTGGTCTCTGTGTTGCTGGTCTCTCTGTGTTGCTGGTCTCTGTGTTGCTGGTTTCTCTGTGTTGCTGGTCTCTGTGTTGCTGGTCTCTCTGTGTTGCTGGTCTCTCTGTGTTTCTGGTTTCTCTGTGTTGCTGGTCTCTCTGTGTTGCTGGTCTCTGTGTTGCTGGTCTCTGTGTTGCTGGTCTCTCTGTGTTGCTGGTCTCTGTGTTGCTGGTCTCTCTGTGTTGCTGGTCTCTCTGTGTTTCTGGTTTCTCTGTGTTGCTGGTCTCTCTGTGTTGCTGGTCTCTCTGTGTTGCTGGTCTCTCTGTGTTTCTGGTTTCTCTGTGTTTCTGGTCTCTCTGTGTTTCTGGTCTCTCTGTGTTGCTGGTCTCTCTGTGTTATGAGCTGTGTGTCTTGATCCCTGCAGAGAGGAGTACGACACAGAGGAGTCCCAGCGCACCGATGAGGAGGACAGACCTCTGACTCAGGCAGAGCTGAGGGAGCGCATCATGAAGGGGGTGAGAGGGGGAGAGGAAAAGAGAGGGAGAAAATAGGGTGGAGGGGAGCGAATGTATTGCCAAAATAAACACCTGATCATTTTACAAACCCAAGGAAAAAATAAAAAATAAACTATTTTTGGAACTAAATCCCTCTCGCACCTCCCCCCCTCTCAGGTGCTGAAGAAGGAGGAGAAGCTGTCCCGGCTGGACGGGGGAAAGGAGGTCAAAGGTTCCAAAACCAACGTGGCGACAATCAGCAAGAGGCGCTCACAGGAGGCCTGACCCAGTGCAGACCAGTACAGACCAGTATAGATTAGTACAGACCAGTATAGACTAGTACAGACCAGCTCGCACTGGGAACCAGCCAGACGGCAGCACCCCACAGACTGGGAACCAGCGTCCACCATGCCTTAAACCAGCAAGCCTCACGGACTGGAAACCAGTGCCCTACCAGAAACCACCTTTCTCTGAACCAGAAACTCAAGGCCGTGGGTGTGTATCAGTGCATCCAATAAAAATACATTAAAAACCAGATCAGGACACACAGCTGCAGCAAGGCACCTTCAAAGAAAAATCAATTGGCTAATTCATGGGTTCAGGCAGTCCTTGTGTGTGAGACAGTTCCTGCTCTGAACCAGCAGAGGGCAGCAGCCCCTCAGGTAGCGCAGTGCAGTCTCCACTGGGAGCAGCAGCTGGTCTGCGCTGTGGAGGGGACGGGACGGGACGGGACGGGACGGGGGGTGTCTCCACACACGGAGGGGGGTTTTCTGTGACTGTTCCAGTTAGGTCATTATTTTAGAGGGATGGCAATAAAGACTCCCATTGCACAGCAGTGTCGCCCAGTCCAGGTTTTGCCACCAGCTTGACTAGCCCCAGTGTGTCCAGATACCCAGCGCAGGTGCGTCTCATTAAATCAGACCCCTGCTCTGCCAGCAGCATCGAGAGCAGCGGGAAGGGGTAAGAAACATGCTCGTGATCAACTTCAACCAATAACCTGTGAAGACGAGCAGCTTAATAACAATAAAGACAATGAGCACGTCGCTCCGTCACTGCCTGAGACAGCTGTGGACTGGAACTGTGTGTGCGCGTGTGTGTTTGGTGTCTCGCTGTGCTGCTGTAGTGTGTGTGTTTGTGTTTGTAGTGTGTGTGTGTTTGGTGTCTCGCTGTGTTGCTGTAGTGTGTGTTTGTAGTGTGTGTGCGTGTGTTTGGTGCCTCGCTGTGCTGCTGTAGTGTGTGTGTGTGTGTGTGTGTGTGTGTGTGTTTGTAGTGTGTTTGTGTGTGTGTGTGTGTGTGTGTGTGTGTTTGTGTGTGTTTGTGTGTTGTTTGTAGTGTGTGTGTGTGTTTGTAGTGTGTGTGTGTAGTGTGTGTGTGTGTTTGTGTGTGTGTGTAGTGTGTGTGTTTGTAGTGTGTGTGTGTGTTTGGTGCCTAGTGTGTGTTTTGTAGTGTGTGTGTTTGTGTGTGTGTGCGTGTGTTTGGTGCCTCGCTGTGTTGCTGTAGTGTGTGTGTGTGTGTGTTTTGTAGTGTGTGTGTGTGTGTGCGTGTGTTTGGTGCCTCGCTGTGTTGCTGTAGTTTCAAGTCTGGTTCTAGTTCAGTTCACTGGTTATTTTGTGTGTAAATCCGGTTCATTGCCTCTCAATGTTCTTCCTTTTTCAAGCTTTGTGAAATCCAGCAGATCTTCTTTAGAACAATCATTCACAAAAACACAAATAAAACAAACCCCCAAATCATCTTGTGGTGTTGCTTCGGGCACAGGGTCTGTTTGGAGTTTTTCAATAATTTCATTTATTTTTCAGAAAGCACATCTTATCAAGCTGGATATAATTCATTTAAGTTGATTTCAGTTCTTTTTTTGCAGCTCTCATTTTAATGGTTCACTTAAACGTGCCGGTCGCTCAGCGTAGATTCTACCGAGGTTACTGCACTTTACTGAAGTTCCTGTGTATCACCGTTTACTGTGTGTCGTTTGTTCTTCTCCGTCTGTCTCCTCTCCCCTCTCTCCTCTCCCTCCTCCCCTCTCAGTGTCTCTCCTCTCTCCCTCCTCTCCTCTCTCCTCTCCCTCCTCCCCTCTCAGTGTCTCTCCTCTCTCCTCTCCCCTCTCTCCTCTCTCCTCTCCTCTCTCCTCTCCCCCGCAGCTCAGCACCACCCCCTCTCTGCGCGCTCGCTCAGCCTGGAACACCAGCAGGTGACTCTGCAGCGTCTCCTCTGGGCCGGACAGGATCAGAGCCGGGTCACAACGCTGCAGAGAGGAGAGGGAGAGGGAGGACGGGTGTTTTCAGTGAATCTTTCTGTGTACCATTATGCATCAGTGTGTCACTGTGTGTGTGTGTCTCACTGTGTGTGTGTCTCACTGTGTCCCTGTGTGTGTGTGTCTCACTGTGTTCCTGTGTGTGTGTGTGTGTGTCACTGTGTGTGTGTGTGTGTGTGTGTCACTGTGTGTGTGTCTCACTGTGTGTGTGTGTGTGTGTCTCACTGTGTCCCTGTGTGTGTCCCCCTTGCCTCCGGTACTCACAGCGACTGCGGAGATGAATCTGTCCATGAGGTGAAAGTCGCCCCCCCCGTGACCCCCCAGCCCTGAGGCCCACGGGGGGGAGGGGTCCACGTGGTGCTCCGTCACGCGCTGGCTCAGAAAATCAAACACTCGAACCCGGGTCCCGCTGTCGCAGGAGAGCTCCCCCTGAGAGACAGACAAAGAAAAGAAATTCAAACAAAACGTTCAGTGCAGTGATGAGGGTTTCCTTCAGCCCTGGAACTTCATGGGAGTCCAAGAACTCATAAACTCTACAAACGTGTGCGTGTGTGGAGGTGTGTGTGTGTGTGTGTGTGTGTGTGTGTGTGTGTGTGTGTGTGTGTGTGTGTGTGTGTGTGTGGAGGTGTGTGTGTGTGTGTGTGTGTGAGTGTGTGGAGGTGTATGTGTGTGAGAGAGAGACACAGGGAGGGAGGGGGTGAGTTATTCAATATAGAGGAAGGAGGGACACAGTGGGAGGCTGTGTGGTCCAGTGGTTAAAGAAAAGGGCTTGTAACCAGGAGGTCCCCGGTTCAAATCCCACCTCAGCCACTAACTCACTGTGTGACCCTGAGCAAGTCACTTAACCTCCTTGTGCTCCGTCTTTCAGGTGAGACGCTGTTGTAAGTGACTCTGCAGCTGATGCATAGTTCACACACCCTAGTCTCTGTAAGTCTCCTTGGATAAAGGCGTCTGCTAAATAAACAAATAATAATAATAATGTGTTTTCTCTGTATATATTTTAGTTGTTTGTGTCATTTATGTGCTCTGGCAACACGGTTATTTTTATTGTCATGCCAATAAAGCCAATTTGAATTTGAGAGAGGGAGAGAGAAAGAGAGAGAGAGGAGGAGAGAGAGAGAGAGCGAGAGAGAGATAGCGAGAGAGAGAGAGAGAGAGAGAGAGGAGAGAGAGAGAGAGAGAGAGGAGAGAGCGAGAGAGAGGAGAGAGAGAGAGAAAGCGAGAGGTTTCTGCTGCCTTTGAAATTCTACACCCCCTCGCTCTCCGGTTGCCGTGGCAACGCTGCCTTTTATCTAGGTGAAATCTCATTCTCCGCTGTTGCCCTGACAATGACATGTAGTCGCCCACTGAGATCCTCTCAGCCAATCACCATTCACCCTGCTTCCAAGAGCCCGCCCCCTTCTGAAAACCCAGCGAGCCGGACAGGCAAGCTCTCCCTCCCCTCCCTCTCTCCTTGTTCTCTCTCTCTTACTGTCCTCCACCCTTCCCATTCTCTCTCTCTCTCTTACTGTCCTCCACCCCTCCCATTCTCTCTCTCTCTCTTACTGTCCTCCACCCTTCCCATTCTGTCTCTCTCTCTCTTACTGTCCTCCACCCCTCCCATTCTCTCTCTCTCACTGTCCTCCACCCCTCCCATTCTCTCTCTCTCTTACTGTCCTCCACCCCTCCCATTCTCTCTCTCTCTCTTACTGTCCTCCACCCCCCCCATTCTCTCTCTCTCTCACTGTCCTCCCCCTCCCATTCTCTCTCTCTCTCTCTTACTGTCCTCCACCCCTCCCATTCTCTCTCTCTCTGTCCTCCACTGTCCTCCACCCTCCCATTCTCTCTCTCTCTCACTGTCCTCCACCCCTTCCCATTCTGTCTCTCTCTCTCTTACTGTCCTCCACCCCTCCCATTCTCTCTCTCTCTCTCTTACTGTCCTCCACCCCTCCCATTCTGTCTCTCTCTCTTACTGTCCTCCACCCCTCCCATTCTCTCTCTCTCTCTTACTGTCCTCCACCCCTCCCATTCTCTCTCTCTCTCTCTTACTGTCCTCCACCCCTCCCATTCTGTCTCTCTCTCTCTCTCTTACTGTGCTCCACCCCTCCCATTCTCTCTCTCCCTCCCCCTCTTATCTCTCCCTCTCTCTCACCCTGTTGTTGGTCTTTCTTGTTTTCCTGCTCAGTCCAACCGCAGCCTTATCAGCAGAGACCCCACTTCCCAGAGAGAGAGAGAGAGAGAGAGAGAGTCTGTGTGTCAGTGCTGTGTGTATGAACCCTGCCTAACCTGATCAGAGAGTCGATTTTTTATTTCCCTTCTGTGAACTCCCCTCCCACCCCTGACCTCCAGCTGGCCCCACTTTGAGCCTGTCCCAACTGAGTGCGTCTCTGAGGCAGAAACCAGCTTCTGATTATCAGACATGCCCATATACACACACACACACACACACACACACGGACACGCACACACACACACCAGTCACACACACACACTCGGACACACGCACACACACACACGGACACACACACACGCACACACACACCAGTCACACAGCTTTGTAAACTATAACCACTAAAAAGTATACCCCTCCCCCCCCCCCAGCCCCCTGTGTGTTTGTTTGGGCTGAGAGCCAGTGAAGGAAATCTCCAGGCTCTCTGTCTGTCTGCGGTCGCTAGGCAACCCCCTCGGCCAATGACGCGCCTTGTTTATTTTCAAACAGGCGTCTGTAATCAGCAATCTAGCCAGCCCTCCTCTGATTGGATGAAGTGAAAGAAAGGCAGGAGAATTGATTCCAGATGTAACCCCCCCCTCCCCGTGACCTGACCCTCCCTGACCTCCCTGACCTCCCTGACCTCCCCCTCCCCCCCCTCGCAGGTAAGAGCTCATAGTCTTTCAAAGACTTTTTTTTTTTTTTTTTTTGCTGTTATTGTTTTTGTTTAAATGATTTCCAAATCATTGAAATTCTCAGGCCTGTAGTTAATGAAACCTGCAAACAGTCCAGAAGGATGAGAGCGATCAGAGTGTATGAAAGACAGAAAGACAGACCTTGAGAGCGATCAGAGTGTATGAAAGACAGAACGACAGACCTTGAGAGCGATCAGAGTGTTTGAAAGACATCCAAAGACAGAGACCCGACAGAGAGTATGAAAGACAGAAGACAGTGATCAGAGTGTATGAAAGACAGAACGACAGACCTTGAGAGCGATCAGAGTGTATGAAAGACAGAAAGACAGACCTTGAGAGCGATCAGAGTGTATGAAAGACAGAAAGACAGACCTTGAGAGCGATCAGAGTGTATGAAAGACAGAAAGACAGACCTTGAGAGCCATGAAAGAAAGACAGACCTTGTGAGCGATCAGCGGTGTATGAAAGACAGAGAAAGATCAGAGTCTGTATGAAAGACAGAACGACAGACCTCTGAGAGCGATCAGAGGTATGAAAGACAGAGAAAGACAGACCTTGAGAGCGATCAGAGTCTTTCAGAGTTTTTTTTTTTTGTATGAAAGACAGAAAGACAGACCTTGAGAGCGATCAGAGTGTATGAAAGACAGAAAGACAGACCTTGAGAGCGATCAGAGTGTATGAAAGACAGAAAGACAGACCTTGAGAGCGATCAGAGTGTATGAAAGACAGAAAGACAGACCTTGAGAGCGATCAGAGTGTATGAAAGACAGACAGAGAATCAGAGTGTATGAAAGACAGACAGACCTTGAGAGCGATCAGAGTGTATGAAAGACAGAGACAGACCTTGAAAGATCAGAGTGTATGAAAGACAGAAAGACAGACCTTGAGAGCGATGAAAGTATGAAAGACAGACAGAAAGACAGACCTTGAGAGCGAAAGACAGAGAGCGATCAGAAAGACAGAAGAAAAGAAAGACAGACCTTGAGAGCGATCAGAGTGTATGAAAGAGACAGAAGACAGACCTTGAGAGCGATCAGAGTGTATGAAAGACAGACAGAAAGACAGACCTTGAGAGCGATCAGAGTGTATGAAAGACAGACAGAAAGACAGACCTTGAGAGCGATCAGAGTGTATGAAAGACAGACAGAAAGACAGACCTTGAGACTTCTGTCCAGGAAGTTCAATTTGCAGAATTTTTGAGGAGTAAAATCAAATATGATGCTATAAAGTATTAGAACATGTTCTTGTTTAATATAAATTGTAACCCTGGAGGGCTCAGTAGAGCCCCCGTGTGCTTTACGATGAGTTCAGCAACCAGGCAGCATGCTGCACTTCTCTGACTCCACCACTCGGGGGCAGAGTTGCCTGTCTGCACACACACACACACACACACACACACACACACACACACACCCCAGGCTGCAGGGCTCTGCTGCTGTTCAGTCACCTTGCTTCCTGAGATGGTGGTCTTGCGCTGACACATCTGCTCTGTGAACGCAACCATGGAGAAGGAAGCCGTCAGACCCCCCTCGAACTGCATACTGACCACCTGAGAGGGGGGAGAGAGGTTAGAGAGAGGACAGGGAGGAGAGAGGGGGGGAGGGGTTAGAGAGAGGAGAGTAGAGAGGGGAGAGGGGGAGGGGAGAGGCGTAGAGAGGGGGAGGGGAGGGCTTAGAGAGGGTTGGAGAGGGGAGGGGGTAGAGAGGGGAGAGGGGTTAGAGAGAGGAGAGAGGGGGAGGGGAGAGGTGTTAGAGAGGGGGAGGGGGAGGGCAGTCTCTCACCTGATTGGTGCAGACGTCGTTGTCACAGTCGTACACACAGCGCCCGTAGGGTCCACTGCACAGAGCCGTTGTCACACTCTCGATGTCAGGCAACGAGCTGCAGCACAGCACAGAGACGGGCCAGCCCACCTCACCCTGTACACGGGGGGGAGAGTGAGAGCAGCACACCTCACCCTGTACACGGGGGGAGAGTGAGAGCAGCCCACCTCACCCTGTACACGGGGGGAGAGTGAGAGCAGCCCACCTCACCCCCATCACTATACACTGTAATACAGGGAGCCGCGACCCATTTCTCTGCTAATCCTGGATTATAACGTTTTTCTAAGAATTACTGCAACAGAAAGGTGGTAATTCCCAGAGCAGCTCAGCAAACAAAGACATGAAATCCATCCCTCCCCTCCTCTCCTCCTCCTCTCTTCCCTCCTCTCCTCCCTCCTCTCCTCCCTCCTCCGGCTCCCTCGCTGCCTCTTTTGTCAGGGGGAATGTGGGATTTACAATGGAAGCCATCTGCTGAGAAAATACCCCCATCCAATCCGCCATACAGACTGAGTGCGTGAGTGTGAGTGTGAGTCAGTGCGAGTGTGAGTGTGAGTCACCGTTAGTGTGAGTGTGAGTCACCGTGAGTGTGAGTGCGAGTCTGTGAGTGTGAGTGCGAGTCAGTGTACCCTCACCCGAGTGACCCTGTCCAGGTAGATCTTCTTGGCAGAGTACGGGCAACTGGCCTCCACAGAGCAGCTGAGACAGCGATCCGCGGCTCCCTGGGGCTGAGAGACACACACAGCATTGAGAGACACACAGCACTGAGACACACACAGCACTGAGAGACACACACAGCACTGAGAGACACACACAGCACTGAGAGACACACTCACAAAGAGACAGACAGACACACTGACACACTCACAAAAAGACACATTGACACACAGAGACACAGTGACGCAGACACAGCATTGAGAGACAGACACACACACCACAACAACAGTCAAGAGACCAGGTACACTGACACGCATGAACACTGACACGCATGAACACGCACACACACACGCAGACTTAGTCCACCCACCTGGTTGTCTTTAGTGAAGTGGCAGAGAGACCCGAAGGACGAAACTTTCAAACACCTGAAACACAGAGAGAGCAGCGATTCACATGGGACCTGCACCCCCTGCACCCCCTCCGATTCACCTGGGACCTGCACCCCTGCACCCCCTCCGATTCACCTGGGACCTGCACCCCCTCCGATTCACCTGGGACCTGCACCCCCTGCACCCCCCCCCGATTCACCTGGGACCTGCATTCACCCCTGCACCCCTCCGATTCACCTGGGACCTGCACCCCCCTCCGATTCACCTGGGACCTGCACCCCCTCCGATTCACCTGGGACCTGCACCCCCTCCGATTCACCTGGGACCTGCACCCCCTGCACCCCCTCCGATTCACCTGGGACCTGCACCCCCTCCGATTCACCTGGGACCTGCACCCCCTCCGATTCACCTGGGACCTGCACCCCCTCCGATTCACCTGGGACCTGCACCCCCTGCACCCCCTCCGATTCACATGGGACCTGCACCCCCTGCACCCCCTCCGATTCACCTGGGACCTGCACCCCCTGCACCCCCTCCGATTCACCTGGGACCTGCACCCCCTCCGATTCACCTGGGACCTGCACCCCTCCGATTCACCTGGGACCTGCACCCCTGCACCCCTCCGATTCACATGGGACCTGCACCCCTGCACCCCTCCGATTCACCTGGGACCTGCACCCCCTGCACCCCTCCGATTCACCTGGGACCTGCACCCCCTCCGATTCACCTGGGACCTGCACCCCTTCCGATTCACCTGGGACCTGCACCCCTCCGATTCACCTGGGACCTGCACCCCTCCGATTCACCTGGGACCTGCACCCCTGCACCCCCTCGATTCACCTGGGACCTGCACCCCCCTGGGACCTGCACCCTCCCGATTCACCTGGGACCTGCACCCCTGCACCCCCTCCGATTCACATGGGACCTGCACCCCTGCACCCCTCCGATTCACCTGGGACCTGCACCCCTCCGATTCACCTGGGACCTGCACCCCCTCCGATTCACCTGGGACCTGCACCCCCTGCACCCCCTCTGAATCACCTGGGACCTGCACCTCCGATTCACCTGGGACCTGCACCCCTCCGATTCACCTGGGACCTGCACCCCTCCGATTCACCTGGGACCTGCACCTGGGACCTGCACCCCTGCACCCCTCTGAATCACCTGGGACCTGCACCCCCCCTCCTGGGATTCACCTGGGACCTGCACCCCCTCCGATTCACATGGGACCTGCACCCCCTGCACCCCCTCCGATTCACCTGGGACCTGCACCCCTCCGATTCACCTGGGACCTGCACCCCCTCCGATTCACCTGGGACTTGCACCCCCTCCGATTCACCTGGGACCTGCACCCCTTCCGATTCACCTGGGACCTGCACCCCCTCCGATTCACCTGGGATCTGCACCCCTCTGATTCACCTGGGACCTGCACCCCCTGCACCCCCTCCGATTCACCTGGGACCTGCACCCCCTCCGATTCACCTGGGACATGCTGTCATCTATTATTATTAACAGGGAGAGCCCCGCCCCTTCTGCCTCCTGCTCTCTGATTGGTTGGTACCTGCGTCCGCCCACCCAGTAGTTGATGAGGTCGATGTCGTGGCAGGACTTGGCGAGGAGAGAGAAGGAGCTACCAGCCTCACTGCGCCAGTTCCCTCGAACGAACGAGTGAGCGAAGTGATAGAAACCAACCTGCAGAGAGAGAGAAAGAGAGAGGGGGAGTGAGGGAGGAGAGGAGAGAGAACAGAAGAGAGAGGGGGAGTGAGGGAGGAGAGGAGAGAGAACAGAGGAGAGGGGAAGAGAAACAGGGGAGGGAAGAGAAAGGAGAGAGTTCCCACAATGCACTTGTGCAGCTGTCACTCACAGGCTCCAGGTGTTGGATGTGGATGACATCACCGATCGCCCCCGAGTCAATCAGCTCCTGCAGAAACATCGACATCCTCATCCTCATCCTCATCATCCTCATCATCCTCATCATCCTCCTCATCCTCCTCCTCACCCTCATCCTCATCCTCATCATCATCATCAAACCCATCCCTGCCTCGACCAATCACATTCCAGCACTGCTCCGGCTAAGCCAATGAGAGCCCTTGTTTAGCTTCAGTAAGCTGTTGTGTGTTTTAATGTTTAAATCAGTACGCTGCCCCTCTGATACAAACACACCGGATTCCTTTTACAAAACGGAAACGCCAAAAAAAAAAAAAAACCCTTTGAGCTTTCATCCACCAATCAGCAAGCTCTGTCAGAGCGCACTCTCGCTCTCGTGTTGAAAGGAGAGGCGCATTTAGACTGTCCTTACCTTTATCTTCTGCACAGCAGGCAAGTACCTGAGCACGTGACACACAGCCAGCATCACCTGACTCTCTGAGCAGACAGACACGATCTCGATACAGTCTTCCGCTGTGACCTGAAGAGAGAGAGGGGAGAGGGGAGAGGGGGAGGGGGAGGGGGGAGAGGGGAGAGGGGGAGAGAGGGAGAGAGATGAGGGAGAGAGATGAGAGATGAGAGGAGGGGGGAGAGATGAGGGGAGAGGGAGAGGGAGAGAGATGAGGGGAGAGAGATGAGAGATGAGGGGAGAGGGAGAGGGGAGAGGGAAAGATGAGGGGAGGGAGATGAGAGATGAGGGGAGAGAGGGGGAGGGAGATGAGGGGAGAGGGGGAGGGAGATGAGGGAAGAGGGGAGAGAGATGAAGAGAGATGAGGGGAGAGGGGAGAGGGGAGAGAGAGGGGTAGGGAGATGAGGAGAGAAGGGAGAGGGTGAGAGAGAGATGAGGAGAGGGAAGAGATAGAGGGAGACAGAGGAAGGAGGGGGGGCAGTACTCACAGCCATGGGCTTCTCCAGCAGGATGTGATACCCCTTCCGAGCAAACACCACCGCAGGCTCCTTTACAGAGAGACACAGAGACAACACAGTGAGACCCTGAGCCAGCAGAGAGACAACACAGAGAGACAACACAGTGAGCCCCTGAGCCAGCAGAGAGACAACACAGTGAGCCCCTGAGCCAGCAGAGAGACAACACAGAGAGACAACACAGTGAGCCCCTGAGCTAGCAGAGAGAGACACAGAGAGACAACACAGTGAGCCCCTGAGCCAGCAGAGAGACAACACAGAGAGACACCACAGTGAGCCCCTGAGCTAGCAGAGAGAGACACAGAGAGACAACACAGTGAGCCCCTGAGCTAGCAGAGAGAGACACAGAGAGACAACACAGTGAGACCCTGAGCCAGCAGAGAGACAACACAGAGAGACAACACAGTGAGCCCCTGAGCTAGCAGAGAGAGACACAGAGAGACCCTGAGCTAGCAGAGAGACAACACAGAGAGACAACACAGTGAGCCCCTGAGCCAGCAGAGAGACAACACAGAGAGACAACACAGTGAGCCCCTGAGCTAGCAGAGAGAGACACAGAGAGACAACACAGTGAGCCCCTGAGCCAGCAGAGAGACAACACAGAGAGACAACACAGTGAGACCCTGAGCTGAGCAGAGAGAGACAACAGAGAGACAACACAGTGAGACCCTGAGCTAGCAGAGAGAGACAACACAGAGAGACAACACAGTGAGCCCCTGAGCCAGCAGATGACAGAGAGACAACACAGTGAGACCCTGAGCCAGCAGAGAGACAACACAGAGAGACAACACAGTGAGACCCTGAGCCAGCAGAGAGACACACAGAGAGACAACACAGTGAGACCCTGAGCCAGCAGAGAGACAACACAGAGAGACAACACAGTGAGCCCCTGAGCTAGCAGAGAGAGACACAGAGAGA